>JAHIAM010006616.1:0-26406 GCA_021605205.1 Aegilops longissima | reverse complement strand
ATACATCAAGAAGACATGACATAGAAGACATACATGGCAAGAACAATAACATAGCCTATATGGGTCAACCAAACAAGCTAGGCAAAATTGAATAAATGTATAAATCTGCCAGGAAACATTTGATAGCAAAAGTAGAGCTTGATTGACTCAAGCTTGGCATCCCATAATTGCAAACAAAGGCATGGATGGATAGAGCAAGACATTTTACAAAACACCACTGAAGTATCTCAAAATATGCATAGATTCTCTATCAAAAGTAAACATGGCATCAAAATCAGCTAAACAGGGCTGAAAATCAGCAACAGCAGGACACCTATTTTGCATGCTTGTGCTAGTCACCACAAGATCACAAAATACATGGCATACACCCTGGAAAGGTGGTGGCATTTAATAAAACACATGTAGGACTCAAATTCATAGGGTCACAATAATCATGGCAAAATAAAAAAGTGCAACTTTGTTACGAAAGAAACTAACATCACATAGCACTCTTCCAACAGCATTTCGGGCATCAAGATGAGCTCAAATGAAAATGATGCAATGAGATGAAATGATCTATTTCGAGACGAACATTTTGAATATTATACGTGCAAAATGGATCTACGGATGCAAGATATAGCACGTGAAAATGCACAAAATAACAATGATGCTAAAAACTTAGAAGGAAAAAAGGGGGGGAGAGAGAAGTCAAGGGCGCGGCCCAGGCCGGATCGGGCTCGCCCGATCCGCCGAGGACGGCGGGGCGCGGGGGGCGCCGGAGGAGCTGCCGGGTCGGGCCGCCGACGGGCGGGCGGAGCGGCGGAGGGCGCGGGGAGCCCGGGGGGGCGACGGCGGGCCGGCCGGGGGGCGGCGGGCCGGGCCGGCGGGAAAGGCGGCGGGGGGCGGGGGCCGGGCGGGCGGGGGGGGCGGCGCCGCCGGGCGCCTGGAAGGGGGCGTCGGCCGTTGGGGGGCCGGGCCTGGGTTCGGCGGACGACTGGCAGGCGAGACCGGGGGCGGCGCGGGTTTGCCGGCCGGAACGCCACGCGGGAGAGGAGATTTTAGGGTTTCGGGAAGAGGATGATCCGATTGGGAGGTGTTTAAATAGGCAAGAGGGAGCTAGGAGAGTCCAAATGAGGTGTAGTTTTCCCACCGATCAGATCGAACGACGGAGAGCATGGGAGGACTTAGATGGGTTATTGGGCTGTTTTGAAGAGGTGTTGGGCTGCAACTTAAAAGAGGCCTTTTGAGAGCGGTTAACCGTTGAGTACCAAACGAGCTCCAAATGACCAAACTTGACCAGGGTCTACGGGTGGTATACCAGGCCAAGACAAACCTCGTCCATTTCGAGAAGGTTTAATACCCGACACGAAAACGTAAAAGGGACCGGGGAGATAGGAGTGCCGATTGCAAAACGGACAACGGAAAATGCTCAATCATGAGATAACACGATGCAAATGCGATACATGATGACAAATATAAAATGCGAATGGACAAAATGCAAAAGGAAGAAAAAAAACCACGGAGGGAATATCATATATCAATGGAAAATGGCAAGAGTTGAGTTACAAATATGGAAAGTTACTTGGGTGTTAAACTACCTTCCAATAAGGGAGCGATATTATCTCATCAAGTTCTACTTTCCTCCCACTCACCTTTTGAGAGAAACTCCTTCTAGAAAGGATCCGAATTTAGCAACAAACCTTGCCTTCGATCTGTGGTGAAGGTGTACCCAACCTTTTGGGTATCCTATGAAGACACATTTCTCCAGGTTCGAGCTTATCCTTTGAAGTTTCTTCACATAAGCATCGCAGCCCCAAACTTTAAGAAACGACAACTTTGGTTTCTTGCCAAACCACAGTTCATAGGTCGCCTCAACGGACTTGATGGTGCCCTATTTAACGGAATGCGGCCGCAACTCTGAAGATTGGGACCTCAACGAAGGTAAGGAGTCAGGTATGACGCCTAAGTTTGATTGTGTTAAATCTTTTATGGATACCGATATTTTCCATAAGTTTAGCACTAAATATGGACTTGACTCGAGATAGTAGCTTCTTTCTCGTGAATCTTTGCTACTTATGTTGATCTCCCTAAGGAGAAGTAGTTTAAACATCATCCTCCCATAGAAGTAAAAGTAGCTGCACCTATTAAAGTTGAAGAAAAGAATGTCACTTATAATGATCCTATTGTTCCTACCTCTTATGTTGAGAAACCACCTTTCCCTCGTTAGAGTAAAGGATCATGCTAAAGCTTCAACTCAAGAAATTAAAGCAATATTAGAACTTATACACCTCCCCGAGCAAGTCAAAGTAGAACCTAATATTGCTATTGTTAAAGATCTTTGTCTGATAATATTGATAATGTTATTCAATTCTGTGGTGAAACTGCTAGAATTGCTAAACCTTGTGTTAAAGATAAACATAGACCCGTGGTAGTATGCGTTTTATTATTTCTGTTAAAATAGGAGATCATTGTTATCATGGCTTATGTGATATGGGTGCTAGTGCTAGTATTATACCTATTGACTTATATAAAGAAATTATGCATGATATTGCATTCGCTGAGTTAGAAGATATTGATATTACAATTAAATCCAATAGAGATACTATATCTGCAATGGGAATTGTTAAAGATGTTGAAGTCTGTGTGGAAAAACCAAATATCCCGCTGATTTTCTTGTTCTTGGTTCCACAAGATAGCTTTGTCTCATTATATTTGTAGACCCTTCTTGAATACTGTTAATGCTAAGATAGACTGCAAAAAGAATGTTGTTACTATTTGTTGAAATATGCCCAGAGGCAATAATAAAAGCATTATTATTATATTTCCTTGTTCATGATAATTGTCTTTATTCATGCTATAACTGTGTTATCCGGAAATCATAATACACGTGGAATACATAGACCACAATACGCCCTAGTGAGCCTCTAGTTGACTAGCTCGTTGGTCGACAGATAGTCATGGTTTCTGACTATGGACATCGATGTCATTGATAACGGATCACGCCATTAGGAGAATGACGGATGGACAAGACCCAATCCTAAGCATAGCACAAAGATCGTAGTTCGCTTTGCTAGAGCTTTTCCATCAAGTATCTCTTCCTTAGACCGTGAGACCATGTAACTCCCGGATACCAGGAGTGCTTTGGTGTACCAAACGCCGTGAATCGGGTGACTATAAAGGTGCATACAGTACCTCCGACAAAGGTTCATGGGTTGACACGGATCGAGACAGGATTTGTCACCCGCATGACGGAGAGGTATCACCGGCCCACTCGGTAGTGCATCATCATAATGAGCTCAAAGTGATCAAGTGTCCGGTCACGGATCATGCATTACGGTACGAGTAAAGTGACTTGCCGGTAACGACCTAACGAGGTATTGGGATACCGACGATCGAATCTCGCAAGTAACATACCCCCGACAAAGGGAATAGTATACGGGTTGCGAATCTCGACATCGGGTTCATCCGATGACATCATCGAGGAGCATGTGGGAGCCAACATGGGTATCCAGATCCCGCTGTTGGTTATTGACCGAGACGCCTCGTCATGTCAGATGTCTCCGAACCCGTAGGGTCTCTACACTTAAGGTTCGTGACGCTAGGTTATTAGGAAGACTAGTATGTGATTACGAATGTTGTTCGAGTCCCTGATGAGATCCCGGACGTCACGAGGAGTTCTCCGGGATCCGGAGGTAAAGATTTATATATGGAAGTTGTCAAACGGGCCCCGAAAAGTTTCGGGTCATATTGTATTGTGAAGGGGCCACCGAAGGTTCCGAGGACCACCGAGGCCACCTCTGGGGCCACTGGGTTGCGTGGGGAGGCAGCCAGCCCCTTGTGGCTGGGCGCACCCCCTGGGCCCATGCGCCTAGGCAGGGGAACCCAAGGGGGCGCCCTGCTTGGGGGCAAGCCCCCTCCTCGCCGCCTCTAGATGCATCCAGAGGGGCCGCCCCTCCTCCCTTCCCTATAAATAGAGGGGGAGGGAGGGCTGCACACAACTTGAAGGCAGCCCTCCCTCCCCAACACCTCCTCCTCCGCGCGCGCCATGGCCTCGCCGAGAACTGCGGACTCCACCATCGCCACGCCTGCCGTGCTGCTGTTGGAGCTATCTTCTCAACCTCCTTCCTCCTTGCTGGATCAAGACGGAGGAGACGTTGCCCGACTGCACGGTGTTGAACGCGGAGGTGCTGTCCATTCAGCGCTTGGTCATCGGTGATCCGAGTACGACTCCATCATCACCATCCTCGAAGCTTCCGCACGCGATCTACAAGTGGTATGTAGATGCAAACTCACCCCTTGACTCGTTGCTTAGATGAACTCATAGATGGATCTTGGTGAAACCGTAGGAAAAATTTAATTTTCTGCAACGCTCCCCAAAGTGGCATCATGAGCTAGGTCTATGTGTAGTTCTTTGCACGAGTAGAACACAATTTGTTGTGGGCGAGATCTTGTCAACTTACTTGCCGCTACTAGTCTTATCTTGCTTCCGCGGTATTGTGGGATGAAGCGCCGGACCAACCTTACACGACGCTACGTGAGACCGTTCCACCGACTAACATGCACTAGTTGCATAAGGTGGCTAGCGGGTGTCTCCGCTCTCCCACTTTAGTTGGAGCGGATTCATGAAAAGGGTCCTTATGAAGGGTAAATAGAAGTTGACAAAATCACGCTGTGGTTATTCGTAGGTAAGAAAACGTTTTAGAACCCAATTGCAGCCACGTAAAAGATGCAACAACAATTAGAGGACGCCTAACTTGTTTTTGCAGCAATTGTCATGTGATGTGATATGGCCAAGTTGTGATGAATGATGAATGACATATTGTGATGTATGAGATCATGTTCTTGTAATAGGAATCACGCTTGCATGTCGATGAGTATGACAACCGCAGGAGCCATAGGAGTTGTCTTTATTTTGTATGACCATGGTCATTGAAGAACGCCATGTAAATTACTTTACTTTATTGCTAAACGCTAGCCATAGAAGTAGAAGTAGTCGCATGTGACAACTTCATGGAGGCACAATGATGGAGATCATGATGATGGAGATCATGGTGTCATGCCGTGACAAGATGATCATGGAGCCTCAAGATGGAGATCAATGGAGCTTTATGATATTGGCCATATCATGTCACTACTATATAATTGCATGTGATGTTTATTATGTTTATACATCTTGTTTACTTAGAACGACGGTAGTAAATAAGATGATCCTCATAACAATCTCAAGAAGTGTTCTCCCCTAATGCGGCACCATTATAAAGTTCGTCTTCTAAGCACCACGTGATGATCGGGTGTGATGGATTCTTACGCTCACATACAACGGGTGTAAGACAGATTTACACACGCAAAACACTTAGGGTTAACTTGACGAGCCTAGAATGTACATATGGCCTCTAACACGGAGATCGAAAGGTCGAACACGAAGTCGATGGAAGATAATGATCAACATGAGAATGTTCACCGACGATGACTAGTCCGTCTCACGTGATGATCGGACACGGCCTAGTCGACTGGATCATGTATCACTTAGATGACTAGAGGGATGTCTAATCTGAGTGGGAGTTCATTTAAATAATTTGATTATATGAACTTAATTATCATGAACTTAGTCTAAAACTTTTGCATAATATGTCTTGTAGATCAAATGGCCAACGCCATGTCAACTTGAACTTCAACGCTGCTCCTAGAGAAAACCAAGCTGAAAGATGACGGCAAGAACTATATGGATCGGGTCCGAACTTGAGGATCATCCTCATAGCTGCCAGAAACAATATGTCCTAGAAGGACCGCTAGGTGACGCCCTGTCTCCAGCAGAACCAAGACATTATGAATGCTTGCGTCTCGGCCGATGATTACTCCCTCGCTCAAGGTGGCATGCTTTATGCTTAGAACCGGGCTCCAAAAGCGCTTTTGAGCATCAGCATATGAGATGTTCGAGGAGCTGAAACTAGTTTTCCAAGCTCACTCGGTCGAGATATGACATCTCCACAAGTTCTATAGTTGTAAGATGGAGGAAAATAGTTCGTCAAGGAGCACATACTCAAGATGTCCGGGTTGCACAACCGATGACCCAAATGAATATTAACCTCCCCGATGAGGCGGTCATTGACAGAATCCTCACCGCCCCACCAAGCTACAAGAGCTTTGTGATGAACTACAATATGCGGGATGGTAAAGACCATTCCTGAAGTATTCTCTATGCTGAAGTCAGCAGAGGTTGAAATCAAGAAAGAACATCAAGTGTTGATGGTCAATAAGACCACTAAGTTCAAGAAGGGCAAGGGCAAGAAGAACTTCAAGAAGGACAGCAAGGAGGTTGCCGCCGCAAGCAAGTTGCCGAAGAAGTCAAAGAATGGACCCAAGCCCGAGACTGAGTGCTTTTATTGCAAGGAAGGGTCATCGAAGCGGAACTGCCCCAAATACTTAGCGGATAAGAAGGCCGCAACACCAAAGGTATATTTGATATACATGTAATTGATGTGTACTTACCAGACTCAGTAACTCCCGGTATTTGATACCGTGCCGCTGCTCATATTTGTAACTCACAGCAGAGCTGCGGAATAAGCGGAGACCGGCGGCGACGAGGTGACGGCGCGCTGCCGAATGGTTCCAGAGTCGGCGTGATCGCCGCCGCACGCTACCTCTTCATTTACCTACGGGATTAGTTTTGAACCTTAATAATTGTTATTTGGTGCCAAGTTTGAGCATGAACATTGTATCCGGATCTCGCTTAATGTAGATGGCTACTCATTTAAACCGAGAATAATGGTTGTTCTATTTATACGAGATATGTTTTATGGTCATGTCTGATGGTCAATGGTTTATTCTAATGAATCTTAGCGTAGTATTACATGTTCATAGCGTGAATACCAAAAGATGTAAAGTTGATAACGATAGTCCCACATACTTGTGGCATCGCCGCCTTTGGTCACATTGGTGCAAGCGATGAAGAAGCTCCATGCTGATGGACTTTGGAGTCTCTAGATTATGAATCATTTGACACATGCTAACCATGCCTCATGGGCAAGATGACCAAGACCTGTTCTCTCGAACAATGGAGCGAGCAACCAACTTGTTGGAAATCATACATACCGATGTGTGCGGTCCAATGAGCGTTGAGGCTCATGGAGGATATCGTTATGTTCTCACTCACAGATGACTTGAGTAGATGGGTATGTCTACTTGATGAAACACAAGTCCGAGACCTTTGAAAGGTTCAAGGAATTTCAGAATGAAGTAGAGAATCAACGGACCGAAAGATAAAATTCTTACGATCGGATCGTGGAGGAGAATATTTAAGTCACGAATTTGGTACACACTTAAGAAAATGTGGAATCATTTCAACCACTGAACACCTCAACAGAACGGTGTGTCCGAACGCAGAATCGCACTCTATTGGATATGGTGCGATCTATGATGTCCTTACCGATTTACCGCTATCATTTTGGGGATACGCCTAGAGACAGCTACATTCACTTTAAATAGGGCACCGCCTAAATCCTTTGAGACGACACCGATGAATTATGGTTTGGGAAGAAACCGTCGTCGCTTTCTAAAAGTTTGGGGATGCGATTATGTCAAGAAACTTCAACCCGAAAAGCTCGAACCCAAGTCGGAAAATGCGCCTTCATAGGATACCCTAAAGAAACCATTGGGTATACTCTTCTACTTAAGATCCGAGGCAAGATCTTTGTTGCCAAGAACGGATCCTTTCGAAAAAGAGTTTCTCTCGAAGAAGTAAGTGGGAGGAAAGTAGAACTCGATGAAGTACTACCTCTTGAACGGGATAGTAGTGCAGGGGCGATGCGAGGCGGCGCCGAGGACACCACGCGCCGAGGAGTGGGGGCGCCGGGAGGCGGGTCGACGATGGTGGTCGACGCGGGCGCCGGGTCGAGGTGAGCGCCTGATCCGTAACGTGGGAGGGAGTGGGAACGGGGAAGTTGGGGGTGAGGGGATGGTCGCTAGGCCTCGGGAGGTGGGGGTAGGTGTAGTGGGGCTGGGCCGGGTTCGTTGCTGGGCCGGGTAGGCCGATGGGTTGAGGCCCAAAGGCTGGCAGCTGGGCCACGGCCCAGCTTGAGGGGGGATGGGGGTTCTTCCTTTTTTGTTTCTGTTTTGCATTTTCTTTTATTATTTTCTATTCTGTTTTAATTCATTTTAAAATATTCGCATCTTCTAAAATATGTTTTCTTTATTATAATTACCTTTAATATTCGGCACCAATAACATTTTGTTTCAACTTTTAAAACGCTTGTTGTTTGACATATTTAGAATTTAAATTTCAAACGGTTTCAATCATTGCGGGCGCTGCTGCACCACCCAGATTTGGCGGGTTTATGTGGCCTGATTCCGCGGCGCTGGCCCCACGGCCTCCTCCGCCATCCCGTCAGGCGGCAGACTGCTGCCGGCTCCAGCTGGTCCAGCTCATGTGAAGGTAGAGGTGGAGGGGGTCCTGTGCTTCATGGCGACGGCTCTTGCGGCCTCCCCTTCGTGGGCGCAGTGGGGTGCTCCTCCCCGTCCCGCTGTGGCGGCCAGAGTTGACCCGGTCTTCGGATTTTGAGGCGAGGCGTTTGGCTCCGTGAAAACCTTGCAGACCTCGGTCGATGCCGGGATGCGCGATGCTTTTGGTGTCGCCTCCTGCCTCAGAGGCGCTGCTGTCGAGAGTCCAGTTCACCCAAATCCTCGGTCAGGGTCTCCGAAAGTCCATGATCTGGTTTAAGATCGACGGCGAAATGGTACGTCCGTTACCTCCTTGGAGGCGCTGCTTTGGAGACCTTGACTGTGGATGGTAACCACTCGTGGTTGGTTTGGTGGTGTGTGGCTGATGGTGGTGATGTGTGATGGTGGCGTGGTGCGTCCGGTTTGGGGTCGGTGGTTTTGTGCTCTTCTTTGGCGGTGTTTGTGCTCGGAGTGCTTCTTGGTCGTAGGGCGATGCTCTGCGTCGCCGGTGGCACACAGTGTGTGGGCTGCCCCTCGTCTCACGTGACCTTTCGAATAATGTACCCCAACACAGGTGGTGTTGGCATTGTGCAGTCTAGGTTGCGCGGTGCCTTCGATTAAGGCCGACAGCGCAGTGTCATGGTTTGGTCCACTTGGTGATGCTTTTGACTATACTAGTGGCACACAGGTGTCGGGCACCGCCTCGGCCTCGTGACCCTTCGAATGTGCCCCACGACACAGGTGGTGTCACGGCGCAGTAGTCTCGATGCGCAAGCCTTCGATTGCGCCGATGGTGCAGTGTCCTGGTTTGGTCTTGGCTGGCCAATGCCGTTCGTTACACTCAAGGTGCTCTTTTGTTTGTTTTGTCTTGTGTTTTCCTTCTTTGTTCCCTTGTGTGTTGTCGTGTGTTGTTTTGCTTTATTTCTTCTGTCCCTTGTACTTGGTTCATTTGAACCCTATCTTGCAAAAAGACTGCAAAGTTTTATAGGCAAGAATACAATTCAGGTGGGGAGAATCCTCTCTCCCCTTTGAAAATTAAAATATATATAAGTTTTTTAGATTTCAATATAAACTACATATGCAGAAATGTGAATCTAAATCTAAACTACGCCTATGTATATCCCGATATAGTCCATATGGAAATCTTTAGAAAGACTTATATTTATGAATGGAGGAGTAGATAATTATATACCACTTGTGAATAAAAGAAGATTGTCATAGTATAGCACTATTGCTGTATCCAAAGGCGTGAGAAAAATTACATGTTTCTTTCTTTAGGAAAATGTAGAAACAATCGCCCACACGCTGCCCAGGGTTGCTTTTTAATTACAAATTCACAAAGAACAAGAATCGTGTACTGTATATAAAAAGATATCAAACAATTGATGAATGCCCGGCCGTCTGGATCAGAGCAGGATCAGTAGCGGCTGCACTCGGCTGGGAACCCTGCGGAATCTGTACCCATCCTCGCAGTAGTTGTAGCTCATGTAACTGCGCTCCGCCCACTTCACGGTGCCCCACCGGCGCCGTCGAGCTGCCTGTTCATCCACCCGTCGCTGCCGGAATGGCACGCGCCGCCGCTGACGCAGGCGTTGGCGTAGTAGTTGCGGTACAAGACGTTGAAGGGCGCGTTGACCAGTCGATGGGGACCTCCTTTTTCGGTCGCCCAGAAGCTGCCGTCCCACAGCGTGGCGTGCAGCCTCATGGGCTTGGAGCTAGGGTAGGGATGCCGTCGAAGCGCTTGAAGGAGCGGATGAAGAGGTCGTCAACCTTGAAAAGGATGTTGTCCGGGTTCCAGATGATGGTGTAGGTGTGGAAGTCGGCGGCGGGTCGAACCACAGGTCGAACTGGTGCTCCTTCTGCCATCGCCGTTGACCCACACGTTGGTGTTGAGCACCACTGGATGGCCAGGGCCACTGGAGTTGCCCATGAACTCCATGTCGATCTCGTCGCCCGTCGCCATCACCGGAGGAAAGCTGCGATCAATTATATCCATACACACAGCAGCAACGTTGAGTCAGATATATAAGATTGAGCGATCGAGGTTAGTTTTGGTCCTTGTCGAAAATTAAGCTCGGGAACTTACGTAGAAGCAGGAGACGGTGCCGGCGGAGTTTCCGGGATGAGCTTTCATCCGGACGCTGAACTCACCGTAGAGGTATTGTTCATCGGAGTTGAAGCCGGCACCGGAGCGCTGGTCGAGGCTGAGCGTCACCACCTGCTCCCCGAAGCGTCGAAGCTCGTGCGGACATTGCCGTCCGTGTTGAACTTATCGTCGAGCCAGGACTTGGCCGAGGCGGCCTGCGAGAGCGCCAGGACGACGGCGAGCACGGCCAGAAAACGCCGCGCCATGGTGTGATTTAGAGCTTGGAAATGAGCTTACAAAGTGGAGGGAGGTTGTGTGTGCTGCGAAGAAGCACAGGAAATGGCGCGCCTTTATACTGCCGGTGCTGGGGCAGAGCACACGTCTTGTGCATGGGGCACATTTTTATCGGTGGGCGCGAAGGTCGTTACGATCATCGGGTGGGCACATGGATACAATCTGCCATATTGCTCGGGTGTGTTCATACGCCAGCAGTTTGCACAGATTGGAACCGGGTAGATACTTAGACTAAACCATTATATTGTCGTTAGATGCCAATCATACTCAAAATCATGTCGCTCAAGTGTGGTTGGTAATGATGAACTGTTTGTTGGGGACGTTTTAATTATATAAAATCCTATAAAATCAGTATGAACGTGTAAGAAATAAAATAAAATCGTGGTTGCAATGGAGAGTGTACATTTGTAGCAGAGGACTAGGCAAAAGCTAACTTTTTTTGAAAGCTGTAAAGGAAAGTGGAAGAGTATAACATATGTTACATGGCCGGTCTGAAGATTTGGGGGTCCTAGGACGAAACTAGAACATGGTAAACTTAATATATAAACACAAAAGGTAATAATCAATGTCTGTATATACGGTGTACTAGCAGAAGTTTCAAAACTACGAGAGTGCAAGATCAACTCAATACAAAAAATTCATACAACCAGCAGTTCGATGAGGTGTCCTAATTTAACTAAGGAGCACTTTGGACTATTGTGGGACCCAGAAATTAGGTGCTGGAATCAGTCCATCACTGATTAAATCCACCAACAAAGCAAAGATTAAGTGGTGGAATCCACTCGAGTGACATGTAGACACCGCCACTTGATAATTGCTCGCTAATCTTGGACATTGATTGCCATATAGAGTTGCATGGTCGTCGGTTAACCACTTCGCCTAGCTCAATGATATATTTTGCTGGTTAGAAATGGAGTAAAGTTTACATGCCACTTGTCTAATGAATATATACATTGGAACCTGATAGATGCTTATACAAAACCTCTCGTTACATGCTAATCATAATCAAAACCATGTCGCTCAAGTGCTTTGGCGCAATGATGAATTGTTTGAGGATTTAATACTTCAATACTAGAACACTGAAAGCCTAGTGTGGTCTCGTAAGAAATAAAATAAATATTTGTTGCCCTGGAGAGTACATTTTGTAGCCGAGGACCAAGCAGAAGGCAAATGTACTATGAAATAAAGATGGAATGGGCCAACAGTATCCATTGGGACATTGGCTCGGCCCAAAATTTCGAAAGCAATGAGTGTTTTTTTTTCTGTGAGAGGCACGGTTTTGGTTCCACGAGGCACGGATTTGCTTTGAGAGAGAGACGTGCGTTCTTTGGAAACAAAAAACATTTTCTTTTTTCTTCCGCTGAGGCACGGGTGTTTTCTTGAAAACAAAAAACACGTTTTTTCTTCCACGAGAATGACGCGTTTCTGGAAACGAAAAACACGCTTTTTTCCTTCCATGAGAGGCACGGTTTTGCTTTCGCAAGAGACACAGCTTTTTCCTTCCGTGAGAGGCACGGTTTTGTTAGCGAGGTGCCTCCGAATGGATTTCCTTCCGCGAGAGGCACGGGTTTACTTATCGTGGAGGCATGGTTTTGTTTATGAGAGGCACGGCGCCTCATTCGGAAGGAAAAAAGTATCTCCAGATCGGTTTTTCGTCAAAACCTAAACATGAGATCTAGTTTGGAAGATCTCGACGAGGAATCCAATGGTGAAAACAGTTCGAGATTTGGACGACGGTTTAAAAGATAAAATGTTCTAAATAAACAGATCTATGAAAAGGGAAAATCTCTCGTTGCAACAAGTAGCGGATATGCAATGCGCCACTTGTCGCAGACTGGGAGGTGAGAGTGATTTTGAAATGAATATCTCTCAATTAGTGATTTCTTTTAGCTTCGTCTAAACTAGGACAGGGAAGCTTTGTCGATAGATATCTTGGGTTACCAGCTCTAGTTAGAGCGGATAGAAGTGACTGCTTTAATCACTTTGTTGATAGAGTTTGCTCTAGAACTCATGGGTGGAATGAAAACAACTGTCAACTGAAGGTAAAGAGATTTTATTGAAATATGTGGCCCAAGCTATATAGGTATTTGCCATGTCTGTTTTTAAACTCCTAAAGGTATTTGTAAGGATATCACAGATGCAATTGCAAGATTTTGGTGGGGAGGAGGGGGGGGTGATGAACATACTAAAAGAATGCATTGGTGGGCTTGTGGAAATTATGCTTCCAAAGAAAGATGGTGGAATGGGTATCCGTGACCTCCACTCTTTCAACTTAGCTATGTTAGCAAAGCAAGTTTGAAGGCTACTTGATGAACCAGAATCTTGTGTGCAAGGGTCCTACATGCAAAATATTATCCATCGGTGATCTTCTCTGCTGGACCTAAGAAGGGCTCTTCGCTTACATGGAAGGGTATTAGGCAGGGATCCAAACTTTCAAACGGGGACACATTTGGCGAGTTCGAATGGAGAAAAAAATAAACATTTGGGAAGATCATTGGATCCCATCTAGTCCATCAAGGAAAAACATAACTCCCTGTGAATGGGGTTTTGGTCACAAGAGTGAATGATTTGATAGATCCAAGAATGTAAAATTGGGATGAGGCGCTTATTCGTGATATATTCAACCCAGTCAATGTTGCTCAGATACTTGGATCCCCAGTTACAACTCTTTTGAGGATTTTGTAGCATGGAATGGTACGAGATCAGGTGTATTCTCTCTGTCAGCTAATTATGTGGAATGGAAGCATCAATTTCAGAATAATAATTTTCCACATGCAGGACCAGTAGCTCCTAATCCCGCTTGGACGGTATTATGGAAATTATGTGTCCGTAAAATCAAAATTTTCTGTTGGAGAGCTCTGCATGGAGTAATACCACTAAAAGCATTGTGATGAATAGACATGTAGGGACCATCGGACACTGCATCGTATGCCCGCATGGACCAGAGGATATCCTACACTTACTATTTACCTGTGAGAAAGCAAAAGAAATGTGGCGACATCCGGGATATGCCCAAGTTATCTCTGAAACAATCCAGAGGACCAATCTAGCTCGGTAGTATTGGAACATCTACTCCGACTCTTTGATTCCTACATGCTAAACATGCCTTCAGGGCTGAAAGAGGGAATAGCGGCTACCTGTTGGTACCTCGGTGGATGAGACGCCAGATACACATCATAATCAGAGTACACCGCTGGCTAGATGCACTGTCCATTAGAGCAATTTGTCTGAATTTCAAGAGAAGCCTAGTCAAGACTATACCACCAATCGAGAGGTAAATGGAGCAAACCTCCAAGAGGAAATATTAAGGTGAATGTTGACGCCTCTTTCATGATGAAACATTCAGCGTTCCACGGGTGTGGTGATTCGAGATAGCTATGGTGTGTTTATTCAGCATGTTCTTTGTTGCCCCATGTGCCCGATGCTTATACAACATGAAACATTGGCGATGAAACAGGTCTCATGCTAGCAAATGAGACGGACTACACTCAATCCAAACTGAATCAGATTCGATGGAGGTCATTAACGCATGTTCAGGTCAGACAAAATCTGGAACGAAGCTTCAACAATATACGCCAGATTGTTTTATCCTCGAAGGGCATGATAGGTTCAGTTCAATTTTCGCATTGCTTGAGGGAAGCCAACGAAGCGGCGCATAGTTTAGCAAAGAAAGCTTTTGATAATAATGTAGCTTGTAATGGGAGGATGAGTGTAACACTCCAAAATTTTGATTTGGTTTTTATTAAAATCTTTATTTGAATAAAAAGAGGGTATTTGAATTTTTTGTTAGAGGGACTCTTCTTCTCAAAACTTTTCTTTTTATGACAAATATTTTTTTCTAAGAAAGGTTCTTCTCAACCCTGATCTTTAGTCTTAAGGGTTTTTCAAAATTGTGTTGGCTTAACACAAATAATATTGAGGGTTTTGCAATTATTTCTATTAAAAAGAAATCCTATGGATTTTTGGTTTTATTTTTACCTTTTAAAGATTGCTCTTTGCCATGTCACATGTTGGAAATTTCTTCCAAAACCCACTCCCTACTTTGGGTCAAGTCCAATATCCAATTCCAGCAAGTTTCAACCCATTTTTGATTTTTATTCTATTTATTTTATACTCAAAACTATTTCTGTCATTTATTTTGGACCTAGCTGACTTACAAAGGAACTACAAGTTTCCTTTTGAGTTTTGGTCCCAAACAAACTCCCCTGACTAGTTCTTAGTACCCTCAACCTAGATCCATCAAGATCCACTTGTCCATAGTTCAAAATTTTCAAATTTTGCTTGCTGCAAGTTTGAACCAGATTTGCCATTTTTGGTGAAATTCATTATTTTTCTTCTCCTAAAAATCTGAGATAATTCAGGCAGCCCCTAGGTGCTTTCAGAGGTCACCTCACCAAGGATCAACTCCAGAAAATTTTTCCACATGCCAAAACATTTCATCGAACACTGGCGCACTATTTCTCAAAAATCAGAAAATTCAGAGTTTCAAAGATGCAGTTCGCTGCCGTTGTCGTTTCTTCGTAACCACGGCATCAATCTCACCAGTGTGCACGCTGGCTTTGCCCCTGCTCCTTCTTATCCAAAGGCAATCGCACGATCGCTTGAGGCGCAAGTGCGGTGGCGACGTGGCACCTCATCGCCGACGCCTTCAAGGGTGGCAGAATCCACCTGTATGGCCAGCAGGCCAGCCTCGCCTGGCGCCGACCAGCACCGCCCAAGCCAGCCTGGGCTACCCCTCCCCTGCACGCCAGAAGACAGCCATCATGCCGGAGAGGCGCAGAGCGGCTCGGCCGACGAGCCCGTGAGCTGCCCGCCGAGGGCTTGGAGTGTCGCCAAGTCTGGCCATGTTTAACTATGGAATGAAGACAAGGATCCAATCCAGCTGCCCCACCCTAAACCCTCCGCTCGACCACCGGGCCAGAATCATCACGGAGTAATCCCGATCACGGCAACCGCCTGGCCAGCTATAAAGGGGGCCTCGAGCTCGATCTCGACCCAGCACCACCCTCCACCTCTGTAACTGCTACCAGCCACCAGGAGGGCCTCGAGGAGGTCTTCTTCCCGACCCGCCACCCCTATCCGCTTGGGCCTGGCACGATTCTCTCTGTGAGGGCACCTCCAACCCAAACCAAGGCCAACAACCCCCTAGTGCACCCACTTCTAACCCAAGCTCCAATTTGAAGTTTGCAACCTCCTCAACGAGACCCATCACCACCGAGCCACCGTCCGCCGAGAGGTCATTGGCCGACGTGGTGTCAGCCGACGACTAACTCCACCACCCACAAAAGCGGAAGGACTCTGAACCCGTAGGTACCTCCTTTTCCCCTACCTCGCCGGATTGATAAGTCCATTTTGCATCATGCTTTTATATCGATATTTATCGCTTATGGGCTGTTATTTCACGTTATGTCACAATACTTATGGCTATTCTCTTATTTTACAAGGTTTACATGAAGAGGGAGAATGCCGTACCGAAAAGGAGCAAATATTGAGACCTATTCTGTGCAACTCCAAAAGTCCTGAACTCCACGGAATATCTTAGAATAAATAAAGAAAATCGTCGCTAAAGATGAAGGCCGGGGCCCACACCCCATTTAGGGGGGGCGCCTGTGGGGGCGCCCTACCTTGTGGGCCCCTGGTGGCTCTCCGATGCCCATCTTCTCCTATATGAAGTCTTTCATGAGAAAAACGCACAACCTTCGATGAGAGACTACCACACGAGGAGGAACCTCATGAACTAATCTAGGGCTCCCATGAGCTGTTCGCTAGGGACACTTCTCTGGAGGGGGAAATCATCGCCATCATCATCACCAACGCCCTCTCATCGGAGAGGGCAATTCCATCAACATCTTCACCAGCACCATCTCATCTCCAAACCCTAGTTCATCTCTTGTATCCACCTTGTCTCCAAGTCCGGATTGGTGCTAGTAGGTTGCTAGTAGTGTTGATTACTCCTTGTAGTTGATGCTAGTTGGTTTATTTGGTGGAAGATCATATGTTCAGATCCTTTATGCATATTATTACCCTCTGATTATGAACATGAATATGCTTTGTGAGTAGTTACGCTTGTTCCCGAGGACAAGGGAGAAGTCTTGCTATTAGTAGTCATGTGAATTTGGTATTCGCTCGATATTTTGATGAGATGTATGTTGTCTAGCCTCTAGTGGTGTTATGTGAACGCCGACTACATAACGCTTAACCATTATTTGGGCCTAGAGGAAGGCATTGGGAAGTAATAAGTAGATGATGGGTTGCTAGAGTGATGAAGCTTAAACCCTAGTTTATGCGTTATCGTAAGGGGTTGTTTTGGATCCATATGTTTCATGCTATGGTTAGGTTTACCTTAATACTTTTGTTGTAGTTATGATGCTTGCAATAGAGGTTAATCATAAGTGGGATGCTTGTTCAAGTAAGAACAACACAAGCACCGTCCACCCACATATCAAATTATCAAAGTACCGAACGCGAATCATATGGATGTGATGAAAACTAGCTTGATGATATTCCCATGTGTCCTCTGAGCGCTTTTTCCTATTATAAGAGTTTGTCCAGGCTTGTCCTTTGCTACAAAAAGGATCGGGCCACCTTGCTGCACTTTATTTACTCTTGTTACTTGTTGCTCGTTACAATTTACCTTATCACAAAACTATCTGTTACCACTTATTTCAAGACTGCAGAATACCTTGCTGAAAACCGCTTATCATTTCCTTCCGCTTCCTCTTGGTTTGACACTCTTACTTATCGAAAGGACTACGATAGATCCCTATACTTGTGGGTCATCAAGACTTTTTCTGGCACCGCTGCCGGGAGTGTAGCGCCTTTGGTAAGTGGAATTTGGTAAGGAAAATTTATATAGTGTGCTGAAATTTTCTCGTCACTTGTTACTATGGAAAGTAATTCTCGAGGGCTTGTTCCGGTATCTTCACCCCGCCCAAGAGAGCAAAGAGTTGCTCCTCAACCTACTGAACCTATTGAAAATGAAACTTTGAAGTTCCTTCGCATGGAAAAACTGTTGGCTAATACTTTACAGAGATGGAACAAAGCATCCCGATGAACATCTACTCTATGGATGAAGTTTGTGGATTATTTAAGCTTGTGTATACCCGATGATGTTGTTAAGAAGAAGGTCTTCCTTTATCTTTGAAGGAAGAAGCATTGATATGGTAAAGGCTATGTGATGATACGAGATCATGGAACTATAAAAGATTGAAATTGAATTTCATCAAAAGTATTACCCTATGCATCATGTTCATCGTGATCGCAATTATATATAATTTTTGGCCTCAAGGAGAAAGCATCTCCAAGCTTTGGGGAGGCTTAAATCAATGTTATATTCATGCCCCATTCATGAGCTCTCAAGAGTTACAATTCTTCAGAATTTTTATGCTCGGCTTTCGATAACAATCGCACCATGCTCGATATTTTGTGATGGCTCTTTATGATGAAGACTATTGAATTTAAATGGAATTTATTGGATAGAATTAAACGCAACTCTGAAGATTGGGACCTCAACGAAGGTAAGGAGTCAGGTATGACGCCTAAGTTTGATTGTGTTAAATCTTTTATGGATACCGATATTTTCCATAAGTTTAGCACTAAATATGGACTTGACTCGAGATAGTAGCTTCTTTCTCGTGAATCTTTGCTACTTATGTTGATCTCCCTAAGGAGAAGTAGTTTAAACATCATCCTCCCATAGAAGTAAAAGTAGCTGCACCTATTAAAGTTGAAGAAAAGAATGTCACTTATAATGATCCTATTGTTCCTACCTCTTATGTTGAGAAACCACCTTTCCCTCGTTAGAGTAAAGGATCATGCTAAAGCTTCAACTCAAGAAATTAAAGCAATATTAGAACTTATACACCTCCCCGAGCAAGTCAAAGTAGAACCTAATATTGCTATTGTTAAAGATCTTTGTCTGATAATATTGATAATGTTATTCAATTCTGTGGTGAAACTGCTAGAATTGCTAAACCTTGTGTTAAAGATAAACATAGACCCGTGGTAGTATGCGTTTTATTATTTCTGTTAAAATAGGAGATCATTGTTATCATGGCTTATGTGATATGGGTGCTAGTGCTAGTATTATACCTATTGACTTATATAAAGAAATTATGCATGATATTGCATTCGCTGAGTTAGAAGATATTGATATTACAATTAAATCCAATAGAGATACTATATCTGCAATGGGAATTGTTAAAGATGTTGAAGTCTGTGTGGAAAAACCAAATATCCCGCTGATTTTCTTGTTCTTGGTTCCACAAGATAGCTTTGTCTCATTATATTTGTAGACCCTTCTTGAATACTGTTAATGCTAAGATAGACTGCAAAAAGAATGTTGTTACTATTTGTTGAAATATGCCCAGAGGCAATAATAAAAGCATTATTATTATATTTCCTTGTTCATGATAATTGTCTTTATTCATGCTATAACTGTGTTATCCGGAAATCATAATACACGTGGAATACATAGACCACAATACGCCCTAGTGAGCCTCTAGTTGACTAGCTCGTTGGTCGACAGATAGTCATGGTTTCTGACTATGGACATCGATGTCATTGATAACGGATCACGCCATTAGGAGAATGACGGATGGACAAGACCCAATCCTAAGCATAGCACAAAGATCGTAGTTCGCTTTGCTAGAGCTTTTCCATCAAGTATCTCTTCCTTAGACCGTGAGACCATGTAACTCCCGGATACCAGGAGTGCTTTGGTGTACCAAACGCCGTGAATCGGGTGACTATAAAGGTGCATACAGTACCTCCGACAAAGGTTCATGGGTTGACACGGATCGAGACAGGATTTGTCACCCGCATGACGGAGAGGTATCACCGGCCCACTCGGTAGTGCATCATCATAATGAGCTCAAAGTGATCAAGTGTCCGGTCACGGATCATGCATTACGGTACGAGTAAAGTGACTTGCCGGTAACGACCTAACGAGGTATTGGGATACCGACGATCGAATCTCGCAAGTAACATACCCCCGACAAAGGGAATAGTATACGGGTTGCGAATCTCGACATCGGGTTCATCCGATGACATCATCGAGGAGCATGTGGGAGCCAACATGGGTATCCAGATCCCGCTGTTGGTTATTGACCGAGACGCCTCGTCATGTCAGATGTCTCCGAACCCGTAGGGTCTCTACACTTAAGGTTCGTGACGCTAGGTTATTAGGAAGACTAGTATGTGATTACGAATGTTGTTCGAGTCCCTGATGAGATCCCGGACGTCACGAGGAGTTCTCCGGGATCCGGAGGTAAAGATTTATATATGGAAGTTGTCAAACGGGCCCCGAAAAGTTTCGGGTCATATTGTATTGTGAAGGGGCCACCGAAGGTTCCGAGGACCACCGAGGCCACCTCTGGGGCCACTGGGTTGCGTGGGGAGGCAGCCAGCCCCTTGTGGCTGGGCGCACCCCCTGGGCCCATGCGCCTAGGCAGGGGAACCCAAGGGGGCGCCCTGCTTGGGGGCAAGCCCCCTCCTCGCCGCCTCTAGATGCATCCAGAGGGGCCGCCCCTCCTCCCTTCCCTATAAATAGAGGGGGAGGGAGGGCTGCACACAACTTGAAGGCAGCCCTCCCTCCCCAACACCTCCTCCTCCGCGCGCGCCATGGCCTCGCCGAGAACTGCGGACTCCACCATCGCCACGCCTGCCGTGCTGCTGTTGGAGCTATCTTCTCAACCTCCTTCCTCCTTGCTGGATCAAGACGGAGGAGACGTTGCCCGACTGCACGGTGTTGAACGCGGAGGTGCTGTCCATTCAGCGCTTGGTCATCGGTGATCCGAGTACGACTCCATCATCACCATCCTCGAAGCTTCCGCACGCGATCTACAAGTGGTATGTAGATGCAAACTCACCCCTTGACTCGTTGCTTAGATGAACTCATAGATGGATCTTGGTGAAACCGTAGGAAAAATTTAATTTTCTGCAACGCTCCCCAAAGTGGCATCATGAGCTAGGTCTATGTGTAGTTCTTTGCACGAGTAGAACACAATTTGTTGTGGGCGAGATCTTGTCAACTTACTTGCCGCTACTAGTCTTATCTTGCTTCCGCGGTATTGTGGGATGAAGCGCCGGACCAACCTTACACGACGCTACGTGAGACCGTTCCACCGACTAACATGCACTAGTTGCATAAGGTGGCTAGCGGGTGTCTCCGCTCTCCCACTTTAGTTGGAGCGGATTCATGAAAAGGGTCCTTATGAAGGGTAAATAGAAGTTGACAAAATCACGCTGTGGTTATTCGTAGGTAAGAAAACGTTTTAGAACCCAATTGCAGCCACGTAAAAGATGCAACAACAATTAGAGGACGCCTAACTTGTTTTTGCAGCAATTGTCATGTGATGTGATATGGCCAAGTTGTGATGAATGATGAATGACATATTGTGATGTATGAGATCATGTTCTTGTAATAGGAATCACGCTTGCATGTCGATGAGTATGACAACCGCAGGAGCCATAGGAGTTGTCTTTATTTTGTATGACCATGGTCATTGAAGAACGCCATGTAAATTACTTTACTTTATTGCTAAACGCTAGCCATAGAAGTAGAAGTAGTCGCATGTGACAACTTCATGGAGGCACAATGATGGAGATCATGATGATGGAGATCATGGTGTCATGCCGTGACAAGATGATCATGGAGCCTCAAGATGGAGATCAATGGAGCTTTATGATATTGGCCATATCATGTCACTACTATATAATTGCATGTGATGTTTATTATGTTTATACATCTTGTTTACTTAGAACGACGGTAGTAAATAAGATGATCCTCATAACAATCTCAAGAAGTGTTCTCCCCTAATGCGGCACCATTATAAAGTTCGTCTTCTAAGCACCACGTGATGATCGGGTGTGATGGATTCTTACGCTCACATACAACGGGTGTAAGACAGATTTACACACGCAAAACACTTAGGGTTAACTTGACGAGCCTAGAATGTACATATGGCCTCTAACACGGAGATCGAAAGGTCGAACACGAAGTCGATGGAAGATAATGATCAACATGAGAATGTTCACCGACGATGACTAGTCCGTCTCACGTGATGATCGGACACGGCCTAGTCGACTGGATCATGTATCACTTAGATGACTAGAGGGATGTCTAATCTGAGTGGGAGTTCATTTAAATAATTTGATTATATGAACTTAATTATCATGAACTTAGTCTAAAACTTTTGCATAATATGTCTTGTAGATCAAATGGCCAACGCCATGTCAACTTGAACTTCAACGCTGCTCCTAGAGAAAACCAAGCTGAAAGATGACGGCAAGAACTATATGGATCGGGTCCGAACTTGAGGATCATCCTCATAGCTGCCAGAAACAATATGTCCTAGAAGGACCGCTAGGTGACGCCCTGTCTCCAGCAGAACCAAGACATTATGAATGCTTGCGTCTCGGCCGATGATTACTCCCTCGCTCAAGGTGGCATGCTTTATGCTTAGAACCGGGCTCCAAAAGCGCTTTTGAGCATCAGCATATGAGATGTTCGAGGAGCTGAAACTAGTTTTCCAAGCTCACTCGGTCGAGATATGACATCTCCACAAGTTCTATAGTTGTAAGATGGAGGAAAATAGTTCGTCAAGGAGCACATACTCAAGATGTCCGGGTTGCACAACCGATGACCCAAATGAATATTAACCTCCCCGATGAGGCGGTCATTGACAGAATCCTCACCGCCCCACCAAGCTACAAGAGCTTTGTGATGAACTACAATATGCGGGATGGTAAAGACCATTCCTGAAGTATTCTCTATGCTGAAGTCAGCAGAGGTTGAAATCAAGAAAGAACATCAAGTGTTGATGGTCAATAAGACCACTAAGTTCAAGAAGGGCAAGGGCAAGAAGAACTTCAAGAAGGACAGCAAGGAGGTTGCCGCCGCAAGCAAGTTGCCGAAGAAGTCAAAGAATGGACCCAAGCCCGAGACTGAGTGCTTTTATTGCAAGGAAGGGTCATCGAAGCGGAACTGCCCCAAATACTTAGCGGATAAGAAGGCCGCAACACCAAAGGTATATTTGATATACATGTAATTGATGTGTACTTACCAGACTCAGTAACTCCCGGTATTTGATACCGTGCCGCTGCTCATATTTGTAACTCACAGCAGAGCTGCGGAATAAGCGGAGACCGGCGGCGACGAGGTGACGGCGCGCTGCCGAATGGTTCCAGAGTCGGCGTGATCGCCGCCGCACGCTACCTCTTCATTTACCTACGGGATTAGTTTTGAACCTTAATAATTGTTATTTGGTGCCAAGTTTGAGCATGAACATTGTATCCGGATCTCGCTTAATGTAGATGGCTACTCATTTAAACCGAGAATAATGGTTGTTCTATTTATACGAGATATGTTTTATGGTCATGTCTGATGGTCAATGGTTTATTCTAATGAATCTTAGCGTAGTATTACATGTTCATAGCGTGAATACCAAAAGATGTAAAGTTGATAACGATAGTCCCACATACTTGTGGCATCGCCGCCTTTGGTCACATTGGTGCAAGCGATGAAGAAGCTCCATGCTGATGGACTTTGGAGTCTCTAGATTATGAATCATTTGACACATGCTAACCATGCCTCATGGGCAAGATGACCAAGACCTGTTCTCTCGAACAATGGAGCGAGCAACCAACTTGTTGGAAATCATACATACCGATGTGTGCGGTCCAATGAGCGTTGAGGCTCATGGAGGATATCGTTATGTTCTCACTCACAGATGACTTGAGTAGATGGGTATGTCTACTTGATGAAACACAAGTCCGAGACCTTTGAAAGGTTCAAGGAATTTCAGAATGAAGTAGAGAATCAACGGACCGAAAGATAAAATTCTTACGATCGGATCGTGGAGGAGAATATTTAAGTCACGAATTTGGTACACACTTAAGAAAATGTGGAATCATTTCAACCACTGAACACCTCAACAGAACGGTGTGTCCGAACGCAGAATCGCACTCTATTGGATATGGTGCGATCTATGATGTCCTTACCGATTTACCGCTATCATTTTGGGGATACGCCTAGAGACAGCTACATTCACTTTAAATAGGGCACCGCCTAAATCCTTTGAGACGACACCGATGAATTATGGTTTGGGAAGAAACCGTCGTCGCTTTCTAAAAGTTTGGGGATGCGATTATGTCAAGAAACTTCAACCCGAAAAGCTCGAACCCAAGTCGGAAAATGCGCCTTCATAGGATACCCTAAAGAAACCATTGGGTATACTCTTCTACTTAAGATCCGAGGCAAGATCTTTGTTGCCAAGAACGGATCCTTTCGAAAAAGAGTTTCTCTCGAAGAAGTAAGTGGGAGGAAAGTAGAACTCGATGAAGTACTACCTCTTGAACGGGATAGTAGTGCAGCAACTTCGGGTTTTCTCCAAAGCAGGTGGCACCCGTGCCCGGACGAATTTTCCCAGCAATGAGGATAATCCCATGGACCCAGTCCGTAATTGCTACCATCATCTTTCAACTTTGCTTTTCAAGGACCGCATTAAAATTCAACTAACAACAAGACGAGCCATCTATCTATAGTAAACATAGACAAGCAAAAATACTATCGGTACTAAGTTCATGATAAATTTAAGTTTAATTAATCATATTAAAAACTCCCACTTAGAGACATCTCTTAGTTATCTAAGTGATTACGTGATCCAAATAAACTAAACCATGTCCATCATCACGTGAGATGGAGTAGTTTCAATGGTGAACATCACTATGTTGATCATATCTACTATGATTCACGCTCACCTTCGGTCTCCGTGTTCCGAGGCCATATCTTATATGCTAGGCTCGCCAAGTTTAACTCGAGTATTCGCGTGCAACTGTTTTGCACCCGCTGTATTTGAACGTAGAGCCTATCACACCCGATCATCACGTGGTGTCTCAAAGACGAAGAACTTTCGCAACGGTGCATACCGGGAGAACACTTCTGATAATTTTAGTGAGAGATCATCTTATAATGCTACCGCCAATCAAAGCAAGATAAGATGCATAAAGGATAAACATCACATGCAATCAATATAAGTGATATGATATGGTCATCATCATCTTGTGCTTGTGATTCCATCCCAAGCAACCGCCATGATCACCATCGCCACCGCGCCGACACCTGATCTCCATCGTAGCAACGTTGTCGCCTCGCCAACTATTGCTTCTACGACTATCGCTATCGCTTAGTGATAAAGTAAAACAATTACATGGCTTTTGCATTTCATACAATAAAGCGACAACCATATGGCTCTCGCCAGCTTGCCGATAACTCGTTACAAAACATGATCATCTCATACAATATAGCATCACGCCTTGACCACATCACATCACAACATGCCCTGCAAAAACAAGTTAGACGCCCTCTACTTTGTTGTTGCA
Source organism: Aegilops longissima (assembly GCA_021605205.1). NCBI lineage: Eukaryota > Viridiplantae > Streptophyta > Magnoliopsida > Poales > Poaceae > Aegilops > Aegilops longissima. The sequence continues at coordinate 1,229 of JAHIAM010006616.1, read as the reverse complement.
AGTTTTACGTGGCTGCTACGGGCTGAGCAAGAACCGCTTTACCTACGCATCAAAACCACAACGATAGTTTGTCAAGTTGGTGCTGTTTTAACCTTCGAAGGACCGGCGAGCCACACTCGGTTCAACTAAAGTGAGAGAAACAGACACCACGGTCACCTTTAGCAACTAGTGCTCAAGCGGTGAAACCAGTCTCAGAAGCTGATAGTAATGTCGGTCCGGCCGCTTCATCTCACAATACCGCCAACCAAAGTATGACATGCTGGTAAGAAGTATGACTTATATCGCCCACAACTCACTTGTGTTCTACTCGCACATGACATCAACGATAAAACCTGGCTCGATACCACCTGGGGAACGAGTAATTTCAAAAATTTCCCACGCACACACAAGACCATGGTGATGGCATAGCAACGAGAGGGAGAGGTCCGTCCACGCACTGTGAGACCGAAAGCGGAAGTGTTATAACAACGCGGTTGATGTAGTCGACGCCTTCACGATCCGACCGATCCAAGTACCGAACGTGACGGCACCTCCGTTCAAAGACACGCTCAGCTCGATGACGATCCCCGGCCCGATCCAAAGAAAGCGCCGATGAGTTCCCACAAGACGACGCGGCAGGACGATGATGATGCTCCACCGACGCAGGGCTTCGCCTAAGCTCCGTGACAATATGACTTCACTGACGCAGGCTTACTAAGCTCGCGACGATATGACCGGTGGAATATGGTGGAGGGGGCACCGCACACGACTAAGGAACGATCCGTAGATCAACTTGTGTGTCTTGGGGTGCCCTCCTGCCTCGATATAAAGGAGCAAGGGGGGCCAGCCCTAGGGGCGGGCCGAGTTGTCCTACTCCCACCGGAGTAGGACTCCCCTTCCTAGTTGGATTAGGATTGGGAGGGAAGAGGAAGGGCCGCCTCTCCTTGTCCTATTCGGACTAGAGGGGAGGGCGCGTGGCCTGCCCGCCGCCCTTCCTCTTCTCCCTATGGCCCATCAAGGCCCATTGACTTCGGGGTTCCGTAACTCGTGTTCCAGAACGCCCTGTTTTCATCCGAACCTTCCAAGTCCAAATATAGGCTTCCAATATATCAATCTTTATGTCTCGACCATTTCGAGACTCCTCGTCATGTCCGTGATCACATCCGGACTCAACAACCTTCGTACATCAAAACTTATAAACTCATAATAAATCCATCAAACGTTGTAGGACTTACGGGTTCGAGAACTAT
>JAHIAM010006615.1:0-37886 GCA_021605205.1 Aegilops longissima | reverse complement strand
TTGCATTCTTGTGGCTTTTAGTAGTTTAGGTCCCGTGATTCAACGAGGTACGGCGGAGGGTTGGATTCCGCCGCACTACGTAGTTCAACCTTAAGGGTCTCGCCGAACCCGAATCCGACATTTGGCGCCATGTAGGGGTGCACCGAACCGCCATCTGCCACCTCGTGTCCCGTCAGATCGCATCGCCATGACCGCGACTGCTGGCAACCCGACCTTTGGGCGGCGTGGCTCGCCACGCAGAGCCGCCGCGGGCGCACTCTGCGTCCTGTGCAGCTCAGGTCCGCAGGGCGCCGCAGGTCGCGGGCACGCGGACAGGCCTCGACGGCTCACACCGCGACAGCGCGGTCGGCAGCAAGAGCTCCAACCACGCCGCACCACATCACCGCACACCCGCCAGAGCAAGCGAATCGAGGGTCGCGCCACGGTGGCCCGAGAGCTGCTGCAGCAGCTGCCGGAGAGCGGCCGCGACGCGTCAGCTGGAGCGAGTGGCGGAGCTCCGGCTTCGCCACGGGCTCACCCATCCGCACCCAACTCCCACTCAGCCGAGGGCGGCCCGCACGGGTTCTCCACGCCGCACTCGCTGGCTCCAAAGCTACCCAACACCGGGCGGTTAATGGCCTGGGCATAGGGTTGCCTGCCTCCGCCCACGAAGAAGAAGGACTCGACGCAACTCACGGCTCCTCAGGGACCGGCCGCCACCACCCCATGGCGGGCGACGCAGAAGCAGCAAGGCACGCCAGACTACGGCGTGGCTCTTCGGATGACGGCGCCGAGGAATACGTGCCCTACATGATGGACCAGGGCACCGCATGAGGGAGAACAAGACTCGCCTCAGCCCAACTGGGGATGAGGCGCCAAGCCGCGCCTTCCAGAGTCTCGAGATGGTCCCACCGTCACGCCTGGGGCGACGATTATCGGCACCGCTACTTCTCAAGAGCAAACATACGCTAACCATAGGTCGCAGGAGGTACAGGTCGCCACGACGAGTTGCTGCCCGCCTCCTCAGCCTCCTACCCTCGGGAGGGGGGCGCAGGGGCTGCCAAGAGGGGCAGATCCCGCATCACCACCTGGGCGTCGGAGCAAGGCATTCTCGGAGGTAGGCCATCTGCTGGGAGGTGCCTGTGGCTTGCTCTGGCGGAGGACCCTGTGGTCCTGGGAAGGCCACATCGCTCTACCCCACCGGGCGGCGCCCTGGTTTCCGGTCGTCAAGCAGGCACTAGAGTGTGGCGCACAGGGCCCTGCTTGCGATATGAAGCAAGGCCAAGACTCGTGAAGAAGGCCCAGCCTTTGAAGCTCGACGCCTGTGACACTCTCACGTAATAATGAGTGGGCTGTACACGCCCCGAGTCTCAAGGGTGCCGGCCTGTGCCCTGGGCTCTCCCACGCCAAGAGCAGCACTTAGCTCGCTACCGGTGAGAAGATGTCCAAGACTAGACTAGGTGCCTGGACGCGCCTTTTTCTCGCTTTCATTTGGTTTTCCCTCCGCTGTCGCTTCTGTTGATTTAAGTTGAATTTGAGCTTGAAGATTTGCGTATTCGAGAAGGGGTGCTTAGTCTCGCTCGAGCAAATCTCGCTTCGTTACAACTCCGCCTCACCTGCCTCCCCTCACACGCCCTCTCATGAGCTGGCTAAAGTTAAGCTCACACAGATTTCAAATTGTCAGCCGCGCTGGCTCCTCTCCGGAGGGTTTTGCTGCATGTCCCATGATTCAATCGATGGACACTCAGATCGTTGCAGCCACCCATGTGCTATCTCGAGGCTTGTACGAACAAAGGTTAACCATCGAACCAGCGCTACCGCTTAGCCAACCACTTGGCACGGGCGCACGCATGCATGTAACACCAACTAATACGTGAGAACACAAGTCTTACATGAGGGCTCCTCCCAAAGTGTTTCACCTCCATCGTGCCAAACCTGAGTTCTATTCATGCAGGTAATGGAACAAGGACAATACATAATCATCGGACAAATCTCAATGCATCCTCGTGGAGCACCTCCCGAGCCGCTGTCGGGCGCTTAGCCTCGCTCACGCTGTTCAAGGTGATCGCTGGCGGCGCTCGGGCTGCTCACCACGCCACCTTCGTTGGCGGCCACACCACGCCTGCCGTTGTCTCAAGCGGCGTCCGGACGAGGGCATCCATGTTGTCTTCACCCACCAGGCGCCAGTCGCCGGACGGCCCGGGAATCGGGCGATGGCTGCGCTAAAATTGAAGTGAGGGTCCATGTCCTGAGATGGCTGAAGACACGAGAAGGCGCCGCCGAGCAGCGCTGCTGCCTCTCCTCCACCAACCTGCCGGCCTCGACCGATCGCGCGCTTCACCACCACCACATCAAGAAGAACCAAGATTGCCGGCGAAGTTAACCACAGGCGCGCTGGGCCATCACCGCCAGCAGATATTATCCAAGGCTACATTAGCTCTTCCCGGAGCGGCGCAGTATGGACGGTGCTCGTGTTCAAGATTCGCCGCTGACGCATCTCGTCCGGCTCCTGCGCGAACGGGCTCGCCTCCTCCCACCAGCATTACGAAGAAGGAGCGCTTCGCGTGAGAGATGGTGGACTTTCACGCCACCTCGAGGGCGGCCCGGCAGCATCGGCCCGCCGCCACTCCTCCGGGGCTTGGCCTCAAGGCAGTAGTCCTGCCTCAGCCCCGCCTTGATCAACCCCAACTGGCTCAAACTCGCGCCGAAGTTCGAAAGGCCGCGCCGCCACTCGGGCAAGCGGCGACTTCTCCATGACGCGGGCTTCCCGTGGCTGCAACCTCATCCTCCACCTGGCCGCTTGAGGGCTGGGAGGGACGGCAGGGGACGATTCTCACCCGCCTCCTTGAACTCAAGGGAAGGGACCTGCAGGCAAGGATCAAGACGAGCAGCAGAAGAATCAAGAGATGGGGAAGGAGAATGCTTACTCATCAATGGCATAAGTATTTCCTCGCTCAAGAGCGCATAAGGGTAATCATCGCCTAGGGCCTCCCTTCTATTCCGAGGGCCTCAAATTCACGCGAAACGACTCCAAGATTTGAGCGCAGGATCAGCTCAAGGCGAGAGAAGCATCAAGGCAGCTTGCGCTGTATGCCACCTCGGCGCCGCTGCTAGTCGCCACCAGAGAAGCAGCAGGGCCTGGGCCTCCAGCAAGGCGCCGCGGGCGGTTGCTTGCAGCCTCACCAGCGGCATGAGCCTCGTGAGCTGCTCTCACGAGCATCGCCAGCGATGCCACCCGACGGGGTCCTTCACCTCCGGGCGGCTCATGCCTCCCCGCCCGCCACTTGAGGAGGAGCCGCTTTGGCCGATCGGAAGGGCTGTCACCACCACCGGATTCTCGCGAGGCCCTCGAGACCAGCGGGCGCAGCCCCATTCATCAAGATAGGCATCCGTTCACCAGATCACCCCTGCCCGCAGAGGTACAGCAGGGCCCTTCGCGCCGGATGCCACCGGGTTAGGATCGCCACAGATCAGAGCACTTTCTTAGCGCCAGCGCCAGTCTTCTTCCCGGAGCCTCATACGATCACCAGCCCACCAAGGCCCACATCCGTGGGAATGGCGCTGAAGAGGAGCACGCGGCGATCAGAACTCCTTCACCACCTTGGGCGCCACAAAGAAGCGACCTCGTGAACGTGAAGGGTGCCAGACAAAGACGAGCCGAGGGCTCGAAGCTGCCTCCCGCCCCACCTGCATTGGGGACAGCAAAGCAGGTCGGCTCAGATAGCGTGGGGCTGGGCACCTCCACATCCATGTACAACCACCTCGCTGAACTCAGCCGCGGCGGAGGCGCATCAAGTCAATCCTCGAGGCTGCCGTCTCGGCGCCGGGCGACGAAGCTCACGCATGCCGAGCATTGAGTGGGGTCAACAAGGCGCAGAGAGAAGAAGTGGCGGCAAGGAAACCGAGGGAAGGATGCCCATCATTGCCTCACAAACGGCTTGGCGAAGACCGAGAGGAGAGTAATGGACTCAGACCCGATGCATCATGTGGATCTGATAATGGAAAGCACAACATTGAAGAAATCGAGAAGGGGAATCTAGTCCGCCTATTGTATGCCAAATAAATACCGGACCTCGTGACTATCCTGTCGATGGCGGCGGGACGCTGGCCAGCCGTCGCCCTCCCGCATTCGCTGAAGGAGGAGGCCAGAGCCGAACCGACCTTGCCCAAGCCCTCTAGATTAAGTATGATCGACGGGTCGACAGCCGGAGGTCGCCGCAAGGCGTGAGCAAGGCGGAGGCACAGGTTTTTCCTTCCCCTTCTTCGCCGGAGCCATGGCGATCGAAGGGGGAAGGGGGATTTGAGATCGGATTGGAAATGGAAGCCGGAGTTCGAGAGAGGGAAGAACCGAGCGCCAAGCAAGCAGAGAGGGGAACAAATGTGTGCAGCAGCGTGTCCGCTTAGCAAGGCACGAAATAAGGAGGTGGGGGAACAGTGCCGCCCACGCCCAATCAACCGCCACGCTGCCGCCGAGGTCAAGGCTATTAGGGGCTCGCGACGCCAGACTTGCCCTTTCGCCTCGCCGCTGTTCGGGCGCGCCAGGCCCGGGGCTGCTGTCGCGTTCTCGGGAACGGGGTCCCTGACTTGCTCGCCTCGCGCCCGCGGGCGTGGCTCAAAGGAGGCCTGTGACAGCCCATCTTCATCAACACAAGCTCAAGACCGTCGCGAGGGGCTGAGACTGCGGGCGGACGACCAAGAGCTTCTCGTGCACGGCCTCGCCGACCGCTCATGAGGAGGCGGAGAGTTCAAGGCAGTGGTACCTCGCGAGGTGCCCGTGACGCAAGCCATGACGCACTAAGGGCGCCAGCGGGCGCCAGCCAAGCAGCGCCCTTCTTTCCTCTTTGGTGCAAAGGAGCAAGCGCAGCAGGAGCATCGGGCAAAGGCATCCGCTTTGGTGCAACAAGACCGAGACCAGCCCCAACGGCTGGAATGCAGCCATCGTGGAGCCCAAGCAAAGGCCATCACCAGAGCCTTTGGCAAAGCGAGGACCAACTTTAGTCGATAAGTGTACCCGCTGCCCCTTCAAATGGCTAATTGTTGGCGCCTTCCCGCCAATATTTGGGAAGAGGCCCAGGCCTTCGCCTATATAAGTAGAGCTAGCCACCATAGTAGAGGGACGATGGGATAGAGAAGGATCAAGCATCCAAGAGAGAGAGAGAGAGAGAGAGAGAGAGAGAGAGAGAGAGAGAGAGAGAGAGAGAGAGAGACCTGACACTCAAGCTAGAGCGACGGGACACCACTTAGCAGTTTATCGCTTCCACCAAGAATGCACTCGCGAGGCTGTTCTTCCCTCAGATCGCTCTCATCAGCCCAAGAGGCAATCCACACACCACACAATCGGAGTAGGGTATTACACCATGATGGTGGCCTGAACTAGTATAAATTTTATGCCTCTTGTGTTGTTCTTGTTAGTAGTTTAGGTCACCGCGATTCGGGCGAGGTACGAGACGGTGGAGGGTTGATCTCACGCCGCACCCTGCAGTTCGAACCTTAAGGGTCTATGGAACCCGTAATCCGGACAAAGATTGGATATATTCTACACTAATGTAACCATTCATACAAATCAAATAATTTGAGCGACAACAATTGATAAGCAAGCTATCATGCGATTGTCAAACCGAAATTTTCTTCGTTGTCACATAATAAACCAAAGATGTATGCAAGTACAACGAGACCAGTGCATATAACAAGGTTTTTCCATTCAATGTCTTCTAAATTTAGCACATGAGACTTCACCGAAATTGCTTATAGACTTGCCATCAAAGTGTGATTTCTCAGTAACATCGACATCGCTGCAATGCTTCCTTGAAAAGCACAAGCAATATTTGCTCATTATGACTATCCAGATTGACCTCGCTTAGTTACAACAATGTAATGTAAATCATTGATGTGTTCAATCAGAGAAAACAGGAAATAATAACCATGAATAATAGCACTTGCACGTAAGTTGACAGAATATGTGAAAATGGTGTTTGTCTTCACAATAATCTTCCCATGATGGGAATGTATGCACGTAGTCCCTAACAACATTGAAAGCATTGTCTTTAAACTAGGAATAAATGGAATGGGGTTCCAATCTGCAGGAATTGGCCGCCTCGCAGCTTGGGGTAGGTCTTCGCCAAAGGACTTGTTGTACTTTTTGGTGGAGGGATTTTTCTGTGGTACAGCCGGTGCTATGGCAAATGAAATCGGCATACCTTTTGGTCGGAGTGCAGTCCTATGGGTGGGGCTAGTGGTGTGTCCAAGGAAGTATGGATACAAATCACTGGAGTCGGTCCTATGTTTTGTGTCACCGTTGTACATCCAATATAAGTGGGTGTCAGTTTGATTTCTCCGCACCACCACGCTTTTTCAAGGACTTTGCCGGTGCTCCTTCATGTTCGCAATCACCCTCTTCCTTTTTGATGTCCGATGCACAAGAACAGTATTTGAGTGGAAAAACATGGTATGATGACCGATGGAATGTGTATTAATAATGGATGGGCATGGCATCTCATATATATGATGACTAAACTATGGATGATGTGCAACAAAGTAGAAGAAATGCAAGACAACATATGCAAGATACCGCAATCAATAAAACATTGCCAAATTAGAACAGCGCTTTGATGGGTGAACAGATGCCATATGCCTTTGACTCTCAAGGTTAGAATAGTCATTAGGATCATATTCTCAACAAGAATCAACAGTGGGGAGCGATGAGTTTCATTGCATCCGTAATGGCACTTAATGCCTTGGTGCCAATTTTGTAAGTCATTGCGTTGTTTACCTTCAAGAGTGGGCTGCTGCTAGTGCGACACAAAGCAGCTACACAGATCATAGTGTAGATATAACGGGAAAACCTTAAGCATCAGAGTAAAATTAGCAAAGTGGAACTTGCTGGAATATATGTGCTAGTATTGCTGGTACAGCTAGAAAGGCTTCTGGATACCATCTCTTCAACTCAAGGTGCGACATCATAATATCAAGTAACTCTCAAAGGCATACAGCTCCCCACATTTCCTTGCTATTCTTATAGGATTCAAGTGGGCAGGCCACTACAAGTCCTATTCCTATGTTTACAAGATCCTATGAATCAAGGAGGCTCAAAGTGTCCATCACAACCGATCGTGATAGACCTCTACATCGCAAATTTCCCTGCTCATCTTCAAGACAAGGAACACTATCATACTCCCTCCGCTCAAAACATAAGTCTTGGTAGAGATTTCCACTATGGATCACATACAGATGTATCCAGATATATTTTAGAGTGTAGATTCACCATTTTGCTCCATATGTTGTCCATGGTGGAATCTACACAAATACTTGTATTTAGGAACGGAGAGAGTACATATTAAAGAAGAACTAAGAGGAACATGGTAAAGAAGAGCAAGCAGATTTTGATAATAAAATTTTGGTTGCGCAGTGCCCACACATGATGAATCATAGCGCATTAAGAATGCAACTCCCAGCTGTCTCTCGACCATTTCAGCGGTTGATGAAGATCCTACGCCTCCTAACCCTTCTTCTTCCTCGCTCTGATTCTTCCCATACAGAACACCAAGACGGGTCAGTCCGTCCGACCACCGCCCCCACCGCCTCGGTTCTCGGCCACCGCCACCCCCACCCCGCCCAACCCCCACCCGCCGAAGTTTTCTTCGCTCATGAGGCCCCACAACCACCCGAGCCCCTTCGATCGCACTCTGCAACTCCGGGCGAGCCCTGAAAAATCGAATGACCCAATTTTGAAATTTAGTCCATCGTGATTTAACTAGTGTGGAATATAAAAGGGGAAAACCATAAGCATTGGGAGTATAGTGTTGAGCGTGCCATGGCGGATCTCAAGGTGCAAAGCGTGCATGGCGGATCTCAAGGTGCAAACCGGACAAAGGTAACTTCGCAACCAAGACAAGAAATCAGAGTAAAGAAGTGGCGATCTATTTTCTTGCTGCGATAAATAAGTTGAGCAGATATTAAAGAGTACCACCTCTCGTGCGGGCGCTGCACGATCTCGCTGAGAATTTGACGGTGTTATGTAGCGATGGCTATCGGCGGCGTGGAAGCAGATCTAGGAGGGTAGACGGTGGTGGCGGGGCGCGTGGACAAGACGGTCGAGGAGCGGCGCCGCAAGGTGGACAACGGCGGGATGAAGTGAGAGGACGGATGCAAGGATCCCGGTCCGAAGCCGTGGATGAGAGAGGTTGATCTCTTGTAATGGACGACGGCGTCGGGGTATTAGCTCCGGCATGGTGGAGGAGGACGGCGGTGGATGGGGTGGCGGACGGCATGCGTAACGGAGGAGGGTGGGGTGGAGAGGGTGTTTTGGCACCCACGGAGTACTAATGGGGAAAAGGGAGGTAGAGAGGAAGGGGAACCATGTATTCAGTATGTGCTTGTCTCAAATGCGAGGAAATTTACAAACTTAGCCCATGTTTCAAATTTCTACTACATCACAAAGAACATTAGTCGGTTGGGGATAGGACGGTAATCTCAAGATACAATCAATATTTGCCGACAGAGTTTGTTTTAGCACCCACCGTATGAATATGAATCGGGAGGGAGTCAATTTCGCCGAGGACGACTGTGTTTTGGCGCCCACCGTATGAATCCGGTGAGAGGCGTTACGCCACGCTTGGGTGAAATTACAAACCTATTGTCGGTGTCAAACCGCGGATCTCGGTAGGGGGTCCCAATCTGTGCGCCTAGGCGGATGGTAACAGGAGACAAGCGACACGATGTTTTTACCTGTGTTCGCCCTCTCGATGGAGGTAAAACCCTACTCCCGCTTGATTAATATTGATGATATGGGTAGTACAAGAGTAGATCTACCACGAGATCGTAGAGGCTAAACCCTAGAAGCTAGCCAATGGTATGATTGTTGTTCGCCCCACGGACTAAAACCTCCGGCTTTATATAGACACCGGAGAGGGTTAGGGTTACATAGAGTCGGTTACAAATGGGAGGAGATCTACATATCCAGATCGCCAAGCTTGCCTTCCACGCCAAGGAAAGCCCCATCCGGACACGGGACGTAAGTCTTCAATCTTGTACCTTCATAGTCCAGAGTCCGCCAAAGGCTATAGTCCGCCGTCCGACACCCCTAATCCAGACTCCTCAAGAGCCCCTCGAACCAGGCTTCAATGATGACGAGTCCGCGCGCAGATTGTCTTCGCATTGCAAGGCGGGTTCCTCCAATACTTCATAGAAGATTTTGAACACAAGGATAGCGTCCGCTCGCAAAATAAGTTCCACATACCACCGTGAGAGAGAATAATATTTACACAAATCCAATCACGACGATTCCGCAGCGTGACATCACACCACGGCCAAGCCTTTATTCAATCGCTTTTACCGTCCCCACCTCAGCCGCACTTAGGGAGGCAGCTTCTTGGCACGCCTTGTCGGCAGTAGATCGTGGTCGCCTTATTCCGGATTCTCATCAATACAGGCGGGTAACCCAACCGCGCTATTAATTTATGGCGCTTGGGAGATAAGCGAAGTTTTACCAGCTGGTGGGGGCACATAGTTTCGTCTACCCATATAAGGGATAAGGATCCACCTTTCCATCTACGCCTTCTTCCTCCTTTGCTTATCCATTTTCAAGACTCAAGATCCAGCACCCAAGTCCGCACATCCCACCTCAACCTTCTCCAAAGAATGTCCGGACTGGAGGCAAGTGGATGGTCTCCTCCGCCACGGAGGGACACATCAAAGAAGCCGAGGAAAGCCGGATACTTGTCCAATGACATCGCAAGACCGCTCCCCCGACAAGGGGCAGCTCATCCCCACCCCTGTGCCCCATGAGAGGGTGGTGTTCTCACCCATTTCCTCCGCTGACTAGGTTTCCCACATCAACCATTTTTCCGGGACTCATGTTCTACTACGGCCTGGATTTCCATGATCTGGCCCCAACTTCATCCTCAACATCTCGACGCTCATCGCTGCAGCGAGGCCTTCCTCCGCATCCAGCCCCACTTCGCTTATGGCTGAAGACCTTCAATGTCAAACCGAAGGTTGTGGGCGGCCGCCAAGCGGAGTGCGGAGGCGCCATGGTGGGCAAGATGCCCAACCTACATGGCTCGAGGGCTCTTCGTGGAGACCATAAAGGGGTGGCAATCGGGTGGTTCTACATCACCGAGCCGCGGACTCTGAATGGGCAGCAGCCCCGAATTCGACCGCTTCCTACACGGCTAACCTCCCGGAAAGAGACGGGCTTGTCGGGGTAATTCGAGGAGCTGACCGACTCCAAACATGCGCCCAAAACCTGGTGAGCAAGAAGCTCAAACTCGCCAACGAGTCCAGGTCATGCTCATCTGCCGGATCCTCCCGTACAACAACGGGCTTTTAGTTTGTGGGAGTTTGATCCGCACAGACCGAACCCCGAGTAGGCTCTTTGACACTACGTATGAAGACGCCTCGAAGGTGTTGTTCATATGCCGAGGTTCCCTGATCCGCTACCGAGGATCGCGGATTCAGCGCGCAGATCGCCAACGCGTAAGCTATTTTACCCTTTACGGGTTACTTGTTTTCCATAGTTTGATTCTATGCGGATTTAAACTCCTTACCTTGACAGATTGGCAGAAGACGCCCGACAGATTGATCCGTCTGCCCTTGCCCGAAGACTCCAGCGGACGCCCGCTGACGGGTTGTTGGTTCCGCACCTTACGTGGTGCCGAGAAGAAGGTTAAGAAGAAGGCCACGGAACTCGAAGAGTTCCCCGCCCGGTGGTGTCGGATTCATCGTCCGATGACTCCAAGGCGCCTCCAAGACGAGGAGGAGGAAGAAGAGGACTCTCCCTCCAAATGGGGAGGAATCAAAAGGAAGGCCGCCCAACCGGGGGCGGAGGGTCCAAGAAGGGAGGACCTTCCTCCGACTACTCCACCAACGCCAACGACGGTGAAGAGGAGGGCCATCCAGGCCAAGCCCCGCAAAATCTTAAGTATCCGGATACCGTAATAACTCATGGCTTTCCTTTGTTGCACAAGATCTTCGACGCCGAATATAATCATGCAGTCCGCCAAGGCCGGGCTCGATGCTTCGCCGAGCGGCCTCGGGTTCGCTGATGTGAATAGCACTTCACTCCGCCGCCTCTCCTCGGCCATGGATGATGCCGAGGTGGCGCCCCAAAAGGGCCAAGCCAGAGGAGGTGGTCCCGAGGCGCCGCAATGCGACCTCCCTGACTCCAGCGCAAAGGGGATAAACCCCAGGGCTCCAAGTCCGCCCTAGGCCGACACCGCCTCGAACCTTCGGGCTTGTTCCAGAGTCCGCGGGCGCCTAGTAGGAAGGGCAAGTTTACGACACCGTGACCTCCGCCCAACCGAGGCACCGGATAATCTGCCGGAGGTGCTTAACGGCGCCCATCGACGAGGAGCACCGCACTATTATGAGTGTGGTGATCCGTAGGTTCACCCGCCAAGAGCGGGCTGATCAAGCCTCAAGCGAGCCTTCTAACAGGCTTTGAGGTATGTATTTAAGATATGTAAAAATATTACCGTGATAGACAAGAGCCCCTCGATGCTCAGCTTTGGTGTTCGGAAAGAAAAGTCGAACTGAGGATCAAAAATATGTACGCAGGAGTCTAACATAAGTATGTCAATATGGGAATGCAAAGGCGCCTGCTGACCTCTCGCCAGACCGATCGCGGAGGTCGATGCATTCAAGCAGAGCCTCGAGCGGTCCGAGAATGAGCTCGGCCTTGCCAAGAAGCAACTCGAGGATAAGGAAGGTAAGTAATACCTTGTGTAAGTATAAAAAAATGTGGTTGCAAAAAATGACAGGACCAACGTGAGTATTACAGGGCCACAACCGAGGTGGCGCACTCAAGAAAGCGCTGTCCAAGGTCAAGATAATGCGGTCGTGGAATGCGCCGAGCGAGAAAGCAGGAGGCGCTGGTGGCGAGGCAGCAAGAGCTCCAGATCTCGTGAAAACACGAGAGCTTGAGCTTGACTCAAAGACTCGATAGTCCGAAGTCGCTTCGGCGCTTGAGAGCGCCTAAATCTGCCAAGGCCAAAGCCCAAAAGCCCTCCAAGAAATTGAGGCGATGAAGAAAATAGCGGCGGTAAGGCATTCTTTATGCAAAGCAAGCACGCTAAAGTGAATTACTTGTTACTTACCCGAGTCCGAGTTCACCAGAGCATTCGCAGATCTTCCCCGAGTGTGTCCGACGCCAGATTCTACCGAAATAAGAGGGAGCTCGACTAAGAAGGTGTTCTGTCCCAAGATGTCGAGGCCGACACCCGGTGTTATTGAGCGACCAGTCAAGCAGCTGGTCGAAGCTTCATAAGGTGGCCGAATAGGCCATGAAGGGTCTCATAGTCCGCCGTGGCCTGGGAAGCTATGCCTCGAAGCTACTGGCTGGTGAGGCGGCCGGTGGATGCCTCGCCCATGGCTTGAAGTCATCAAGCCCAGATGCATCAAGGTGCTCAGAGGCCCTTGCCCGTGCTAAAGTGCACTTGGGCAAGATGGACGCTAAGAAGCTTATGACGGATGGACCACCGCCAGAAAGGAGCATCGCAAGCCCGAGATGTATTATGAGGGCGCCTGAAGGGTGCCCGCTTTATAGCGGATGAGTGCTCCAAAGATGTAATTTTTGAGTAAACTCGCATTTGTGATCCTCAGACGCTGAAAACTTGTTCATATGCGCTAAGCAACGCTTTTGGATTTAAAATATTACCTTCAGGCGTCTGCTTATTAAAATTGAGAGATGGCGAAGTCGTCGGCTTCTTGCCCCCATGCCATGAAAGTGCCGGGTGTTCGGGATAAACTTGAGCGCTTTTTCCCATTCTGGGTCCTTCGAGGGAGGCGCCAACACAACAAACAAGGCAATCGGACTATAATGCTTGAACACTCTCACTTAGCCATAGAATTCTATAATTTTAAATTTCGCGGCCCCTAGTATTCGAAGACCGAGTTCAGGGTGCTTATCCACGCCTAGGCCGGACGGTTTACTCCTCGCCTAAGCGGCATAAGTCTTTAGGGACTCAAAACCTCTCTAAGCGCGACCAGCTCTCGCCTCTATCACAACGGTCAGTTTTAGCTTTTCCATCGAGGTGCTTAGCCCAGCTCAACCGGGGCACAATCGCAGTGGTTCTCCCAGCGCTACCTTAGCCGATATAACGGAACGTAAGGTACCAAAACATGGGAGCCGGGCAAACCCAACTATTGACCCAAGACATGATTCAGAGCCGATGCATATAATGCTATAAATTGGGTGCCGACTCATGAGAGTGTTCGGACTTCATAGACCATATTCGGGGTACGAAGCCCTCGGTGTATTGGCCGCACTAAAGTGTACGGTTGCATAATGTCATTAATGAACATATATAGATAAAAAGGAATGCAATAATAGACAAAAGCTATGTATTGTTTATTCAAAAGGCTGTGGTAAAAGCAGACGATACAAATAGTGCGATAAGCAAGAGATGGGACTATTATACATGTCCTCTCCGTGGCGAAGCCATGGATGATATGTGAAACAAGTATATCGCTGTTATAGAGACCACCGACACTCGACGAAGCCGCCTCCCCGGCTGTTGCATCGTGTGTTCGGTGATTGTACCACGACATGCCTTCCAGAGAGTGGAGTATTGAAAGTAAGAAGAAAAAAAGAATGACAAAATCGGGAGCCCCTGGTGCGGTTGAGCCGCATTTTGGGCATGCCGTGGTCGTGCCCCTCCAATATGCCCATGGTATTTCCATAGCGTAGTTATGTACGCGTAGTACTGGTTTCGCAATTTCGCAAGGGCTGGGGTTGGGGTCGCATTGCTACGCTTGCTCGGAACGTGCCAGGCGGTCTTGTTGTAGGTTACTCCGGGTGCGCTTGACGGTGTCCGGACGTTTAATAGCCGGACTGGAGAATTGCCTTGAAAGGCTGCTTTGTACTTCCGCCGCGAGGGTCGCCAGATGCTCCTCCGCTCGAGAGAGCGCTCGTGTTTCCATTGACCATAATGACTCGAGGGACTGCATCTTGAGCGTGAGGTATGCGAAAAGCGGCACCGCATTGAACTTTGCAATGCGGTTCGTCCGAGCAAAGGTGTGATAGCCATCATGAACGGGACTATGTCAAGATTAACTCGCTTCGAAATTATCCAGGATCCAAGACCACCTCAAATGTAATCGAGCCTGCATAGCTTGGCCTCTACACTGGTATGACGCCTTTAAAGGTCGCTTTTGTGGGTTTAACTTGAGGGATCTATGCCCATTTTTCGACCGTATCCTCGATAAAGGTGTTCAGCATCGCCATCGCCCATAAGGACTCTAGTGAGGTGAACTGGCCAATGATTGGGTCTAGAACTACGCAGCGAATCCGCCATGGCGGATGCTAGTGGGTGGTCCTTCGATCAAAAGTGATCGGGCAGGAGGACCATGGGTTGAACTTTGGGGCGACTGCTCCAACGCATATACGCCCCTCGAGTGCACGCCCGCCCCTTTGGGGATGTGGGTTTTGATATCATGTTCACCGTCCGCACTTGTGGGGGAAGCCCTTTGTCCCCTATTGTTCGGCGGCCGGGCCTCCTCGCCATCGCTATGCAGCCCCTTGTCTCTGCTTTACTTAACTTGCTCGCCTCGCTTGAACACCTAACAATCCCAATTGGTGTGATTGGCTGGTTTTTCGGGGTGTCGTATCCGCACGAGCGATCGAGTATTCGGTCCAAACCGACGGGCCCGAATATTTCTTTTAAATGGCTCTTTCCGCGACCGGTTTAGAGCCTCAATCCGCATTAACGTCAGATCCTCAAAGATTGTCGCCAGCACGCGGCGCTTTGTGCTTGTTGCGACGCCGACCTGCCATTGCTGTCCTTGGTATCCGAATTACCGTGGCTCTTGGTCATGTTATTACTACGAGCTAGCCAGCTGTCTTCTCCCGCGCTAAAGCGGTCATGAGTGTTGTGAGGGCTGCCATGGATTTCGACTTTTCCTGTCCTAGGTGTCGGCAAGCCACTCGTCATGGATGTTATGCTTGAAGCCTGCAAGGGCCTCTCGCGTCCGGACAATGACTATTTGATTTTTCTTGGTTAGGAACCGTGTCCGTAATTGTCCGCCGATTCCTCCGCTGCTGAATTATGTGGCTTAGGTCATCGCCGCCGGTGGTCGCATATAGGTGCCCGAAATTGTCGAGGAATGCGGCTTCCGTGTCCTCCCAACAACCAATTGATTCTCGCCGCAAGCTGTTAAGCCAATGCCGAGCTGGTCCTTTAAGCTTGAGTGGGAGGTATTTGATGGCGTAGATCATCACCACGGGCCATGTGGATATGAAGGAGATAATCCTCGATCCATACCGCAGATCTGTTGTGCCATCGTATGATTCGATGTTTACAGGTTTGAAACCCTCGGGATTTGATGATCCATTACTTCATCCGAGAAGCATAGTGGTGTGCGGCGCCTCAGATCGGGCTATATCACGACGTAGCTCAAACGAGCTTTGTCTACTTTGTTCGGCCCGTCCGGATTTACCATATCCGGCATGACGGTTATCGTCACGTGTCGTGGGGC
This sequence comes from Aegilops longissima, assembly GCA_021605205.1. Classification (NCBI taxonomy): domain Eukaryota; kingdom Viridiplantae; phylum Streptophyta; class Magnoliopsida; order Poales; family Poaceae; genus Aegilops; species Aegilops longissima. Next base: position 22,436 of record JAHIAM010006615.1, on the reverse strand, counting down.
GCCCACGTGATCCATAGATCGATCTTGTTTTCCTTGCCTTGTCCTCCAATATATCTCGCAGGTCTGACGCATTTCCCCATGCCTTTGTATTCTTTGAGCGAAGCCGGGGTACGGCTTGAGTGGAGGGCCGAGAGGCCTCTCTGTCACGGCCACGAGGTGGCCGGTCGGCCGCATCATGCGCTGGTGATGTAGGTCTAGGTGCTTCCTCTCTAATCGAGGTAGCAGCCCGCTTTGGGTAGCTCTTGAGGGCGCTCGAGTTCAGATTTTCGGTCGCAAGGACTTCAGTCCATCCGTCGGCTAGCAAGTCTTGGTCAGCTCTAAGCTATTAGTGTTTTTTATTGAGGCTGCTCGCCGTGGCCATAAGCCTGCATTTGAAACGCCTTGTTCGACGGGATCCTCAGCACGACAAATTGCCGTCCGCCGAGGCTTTCCTCGCCTTCGGAGGGAGGCATGTAATTATCGCCCTCTTCCTCTCTCAGATGCCGCTTCTCATGAGGGCTGGCTTATCCATCCTCCCGTGTTGAATCCTCGCCGGAGGGGTTGTCTTCGCACCGTCTGGGTGTTATTATCTCCCGTGCCGGAATCGCTGCTTTTGCTTTGGCGGATGAGCGGCGCCACGACGCCGGCGCTTAGGCTTCTTCTTGAGGGGTCATCCTCCGCTTTCTCCATCGCTGCTCCTTCTTTGGGGTGTCCACCATGTATATGTCATACGACGAGGTGGCCTTCCAAAGGCCTCTCGTAGGCGCTGATTCTGGTCGCCTCCTGCATCGGGCGCCCATACCGCCGATGTCATCAGAGTCGGTCGAGCATGTCGGTTAAATCATCGACAAAGGTTCACGGGCGGGTGGTGGGTGGGCTTTGAATTTCTTCGCCGCTCGCATCCCAACCTTGCTGACCATAGTCCGCCAGGCTCTCCGATAAAGAGAGAGACTTTAGTGAATTCGAATGTCGCCAAGGGCGAAAGTGCTGAAGATGTCCGCGCGGTGAACTCCATGATCGGGCGCCAATCGGATTCGATTGGGGGGCGCGAAGGTTCGGAGTCCGGAGGGAGTCCGCACCTTGAGTCACAAGCTTCGCAAAGGACAAGGCTGGTGTTCGCCCGATCACCGAGAGATTGCAGCCCCGAGGCGGTGTCCAGCCACCTGTCCTCGACATACCGCCGGCCCGAGATAAAGGTCGGAGCGACACGGGTGCGCCTCTAGGGCACCGCTCGCGTCACAGCCAGATCATGCCCATCGTAATAAAGGCGGCGCGCTTTGGTCTGGGCTCGAACCCGTCAAGATCAAGTCTCCGCGAAGTCAGCCGTAGTTCAAACTTCCAAATCTGACCTGATGGCTGGGGCGAAGCTTTCGATCGCTCCATATGGCTGCTTAATTGGCCCGCAGCAGTAAAGCTGCCGAATACGAAGATCTGTCCGGGAGAAAAGTCTCGCCTAGACCGTATCGTTGTTGATGATTGGAGGAGCCATCGGGCCTAAAGGTGACGACATAGAGGAACTCTCAATGAAAGCACCAATGTCGGTGTCAAACCGCGGATCTCGGTAGGGGGTCCCGAACTGCATGCGCCTAGGCGGATGGTAACAGGAGACAAGGGACACGGTGTTTTTACCCAGGTTCGGCCCTCTCGATGGAGGTAAAACCCTACTCCCGCTTGATTAATATTGATGATATGTGTAGTACAAGAGTAGATCTACCACGAGATTAGAGAGGCTAAACCCTAGAAGCTAGCCTATGGTATGATTGTTGTTCGCCCCACGGATTAAAACCTCCGGTTTATATAGACACCGGAGAGGGTTAGGGTTACATAGAGTCGGTTACAAATGGGAGGAGATCTACATATCCTTATCGCCAACCTTGCCTTCCACGCCAAGGAAAGTCCCATCCGGACACGGGACGAAGTCTTCAACCTTGTACCTTCATAGTCCAGAGTCCGCCAAAGGCTATAGTCCGCCATCCCACACCCCCTAATCCAGATTCCTCACCTACCCCTATCGAAACCTACGAAATCCAGCAGATAGGCTTTATGTGGTAGGGATAGGCAGTAGTGATTTCCATCTCGCAGATTTTGGTTTTGGGCGGTTATCGCGACTTTCCCCGCTTGCTCAAATTTTGCAGAGTGCACGCTATCGTACAACTCAATTTGAATCCCGTTTGTATTCTATTTTTTGCGGGCGGGATCCATTTTCAATTGGAATTACATTCTATATACATCATTTTTTTATATATATACTTTCAAAAGCACAACACCATTTATACATAAATATGGTTTACAAATGGCATGATCTCAGATTCATAAGGTTGTATCCATCAATTTGGATTTTCAAATATTTGAAACCACTTTATGTTGAAATACAATGTATGCATTCCTCACTAACTGTCTCCAATTAATGTGTGTTTCATGCGGGGGTTTTTTAACTTCTCAAACATGTATAATGTGTTTCACATACGCAACATATAGTGTAATCCCGTTTAGACATTAATTGCATATAAACCATGCATTGTTTGTAATTGAAGAATCTATGGATCACCAATATTGATAAACTATATAGCATTACACGTGTGCCCAAATTCAAATGAATATGCATGTTTGATACACCAATTTATGCTATGATATTATCGATGTCGTGATCTCTAGTTTAAATATTTGAATCCCTTTAATCCAGATATTCGCCTCATATAGCTACCACTCATGCTTATATAGGACTATCTCTCGACCTATACGCTCATCGCCTCTTAGGTATCTCTCGTATACCAGTATGTCGACAATGATCTTTTATCTTCGTAACACAATCGACAAGATTCTCTCCCTCGACCTTCATCACTCTATCTCTCTCTAGTATATCTCGCCCCTGCTATGTGTCTCTAACTATGATTCTCCATGTGGAATCTCTTTCTCTCACACAAACACAAAACTTTGTCTCCCGGGTCTCATTTCTCTCTACTATTCCCATGTGTGCCACTCAGACACCCCTCATACAGAGATGTCTTTCGCTCCTTAGATATGAGAACCCACGACTCTTCCTCTTCAATATCTCTTTATCACACACTCACAAACTCTGCTCCTGTGGTCTCATATTTCTCCATTGTTCTCTTGTATGTCGCTTCACACACCCTCTCTCCCTAGAGATATCTTATGCCCTCAGATGTCTCTCTAGCTATCACTCTCATTGTGAAATATCTTTCTCTCGCAGACACAAAACTCCGCCTCTCTGGATCTCATTTCTCTCTGATATCTATTTGTATGTGACTCACATGCACCCTCTCTCTCTCTCTCTCACACCCACACACATAACCCAGCCTTCCGATCCACTCAATCCTATCTCTAACACACACTAGCTAGCATCTTTATCTTTCTATTTACCTGCTTCTCCATCAACCTTCTTTCTCGCCTCACTCTTGATTCCTATCACGCACACTACATATGTTTCTCTCTACATGCAGTCAAGTGCCCTCTCACACACATATATAACTTCACCCTTTGAACCACCCAACGGTCATTTCCAACACCCAAACTAGCGGATGTCCCTCTAGCTAGCATCTCCATCTCAGATCTATCTCAGTAGTTTCTCCACAACATTTCTTTCTCGCACGTAGTCTTGCTTCCTATCACCAACACTATATATGTCTCTCCATACATATTCATTTATAGGTTGGTCTCTTTGCACAATAGTTGCGCCACTCCTCTCTCGCCGCCATGGATGCATGCTCCAGCCCACGCCACTATCTCTTAAAGACAAAAACACATGCTCAATTGTCGGGCCTTCTTCCCTGCATTCTAACATGCATGCATATTGTCATACCGATCCGCTCTCCCATGTCGCTGATCTTATGACTTATGTCTTCTTTCTTTATCTCAATCATGCGCTGCACACACACACACACATCCCACGATACATGTATACCTCTCACACATGCACGCTCAAGGTCTATATGTCTCCATATGTAGTTAATTACCTCAATCCTAATGCCACATCGAATCGTTTCTCTCTTTGTGCACATAACTTCCACCGGATGGGTAAAACACACACTCACACTTAACAATATCCTTCTAGCTACCCCCCGCCTCTCACTCTTCCCCTATATCCCCAAACCAATAAGACCATCCCTTTGTTTAATTCCCACCTACATGCACCATCGATATATAGTAGTCTTCCTCGGTGTCTCTCGAACAAACATGTTCTCTCGATGTCGACTCCTCTCACGCGCACACACCTTCTCTTCCCTCTCTACGGGCATTTTCTCTCTCGCACCCCATCGTTAGTGGCCTCTGCCATACACATCACCTCTCTATGATGAAGCCATGCACACTTAAATTACATCCGCCACAGAGGACCCCGCGACACACACACACACGCACGCACGCACACACACACACACGCACGCACGCACCCCCCCCCACACACACACTAAGACTCAATCTCTCTCTCTCTCTCACACACACACACACGCACGCACACTCCCCCCCCACACACACACTAAGACTCCATCTCTCTCTCTCTCTCACACACACACAAACTAAGACTCCATCTCTCTCTCTCTCTCTCTCTCACACACACACACACACCCCACACACACACTAAGACTCCATCTCACACACACATGCTCTAGGCGGAGCATTTGTTCCTACCACCCTTCATCCAACCTTACCCGTATGATAAAAAAATCACCTTTATTTACTCGCATAACATGGACAAATTCCACTTTACTTTAGTAGTCAGCAAACTTATCATCTGCACTTTATAAAAAACGAGTTGGCTGTGATGGTGTGCCGCCATCTTGTAATACAAATCGTATGATCTATATCCGAGGATAGAAAGCAAACTATGATAATTTTACAAAAGATACCCGCACCTCTCTCCACATCATTATCTCCGCAACCTCATTGCTCAGCAATTAAAAAGGAATAAGTCTCGAACAATCTAGCATGCATGGTGGCCACCAGCCAGCCGCGCCTGCCCATCCCCATGCCTCCGCCCATTCCGACCACCACCACCACCACGCCCACTCCTCCTCGCCTTATCTCTCATCTTTCATTTTTCGATGACATTCTCGAGATACCAGTTTTTCGATAAAATTCTCGAGATATCATTAGTTTTACACATGGGATTACTCCTGCATGGGTCAATCACAACAGGTGTTCTGAAAAAATGCATATTGATATTCCGTAATGCACGAGAATCTTGCTTGTAATTATATAACGCAAATCACGAGCAGGAAGTGACATTTTTTTGACACAACCACGTTAACATGGCCACGTAAATCACTAGCTAAAGTAAATACCATTATACTTATATCCCGATGCAAAAGGTTGAGTACATGTCCAAGAGTAGAGTCGCACACACGCACTGCCTCTCGTAATCTCTCTCACACACACCAGCCACGTGACGCCCACTTAAGGCATATCGCTTGTTATAATTTGTGCACCAAGGGTACACGTGAAGATGCGATTTATTTAAGCCGAAGGCGAACCCAAACAGTAGCTGCATTCATTCCCTCCCGCCGCTTTCTTCTTTGGTCGCCGCCTTCGGTAGCCATGGGTCGTCCAAGGTAACAACATACGCCATACTCCCGCCAGAGCGACACTTTAATATGGAAATTTTAGTGGTCATGCATGCATCTTTTTGTGCTAGCACTCCTATATAAGGGTTGACCGGTCGCTTCCCGTGGACGCGTATGGTGGAAGAGGAAGGAGAAGGGAAGCGCCTGTGAGTAACGTTTTTACCACAATTTCTTAGGAAACTGAGTGTAATAATTGAGTAGTTTTGCAAACTACCAAGATTACACCAAACGGTTCAAAACCTATACTCCCTTGCTGGCATGCTTCCCGCTGAAACGGTCATTGCCGCCCGAGCGCCAAGACGATTAATGCCCGCCAGAGCGGAGGCGACCTCTCACCGGCGCCGGCTTTGAAGTGGCGCGGCGGCCGAGAGCGCGCTGCCTCGGCACGCGATCGCTCCGGCCGAGACTGGCCATAGGCCCTGTTTGGATCCATGGGTTAGAGTTAGTTTGAGCTAGTTGGGGCTCAAAGAGCCCTAAAGTATCCAAGCATGAGGGTTTAAATTGGAGCAAGTTGCACCGACCCACCAAAAAACTATCCCACCCAAGAGGTGCTAATCGAGATAGTTCTCATTGGGACCATCGAAAATCACTTTTCTCTCTCCATGAAGTGCATTTATTGTCAATCTAACCTTGTCACCCAAACACCTCTTTGGCTACAGTTAGTTCAGGCTTAGTCATGAGTTAGTCTAACCTCTAGCTAAGTTAGAGTATCAAACAGGAGCAGTATAGGACATGCAAGTTGCTCAAAGCATACAGGGAAATTCGCACGTGAAAGGATTTTTTTGTTTTTGAAAACGGAACATGAAAATGAATTTTTATAGAATGCTCTTGGCATGTCGCTAACATGTGATAGTTAACCGACCTTAATAGACGGCAGAAACGCCAGCCCGCCGCACTTTGATAGAGACGAGGAGGGAGAAGCGATACAGGCTGCTGGATTACTAGAGATAGGTGTCGCACGGAAGCCAAGAAATTTGGTGATAGCGTGGGTTAGCCATGTACTAGTATGATGTAACTACACCGGCTGCCGTGTTTCGTACTCTTCCAATTCAATCGTGGAGATGATTGGTTAATTTTATATCGCTAAATAATATTAAATATTATGAGTGCATACACTCCACCACGAGGTTCCTTGCTCCTTCTCGGTCGTCCGAATCTATGTTCTTCCACTCTAATTTTTTTACATGAGCTTTGTTCATCCTTTTGCCAACATGCGAGACATCTAGCATCAAGGTGCATGTGTTATGCAAGGATCGCTCCATCTATATGAAGAACACGTGGACTGAACTACGAGACGGACATGTACCTGTGGAGTGGAGGTACGAACCTGAGTAATGTAGCGCAATAAGTGAAGTAGAAAGGCACAAATGGTATGAACATGAGTGGCATATAGGTGTGTTTGTCATGCTCGCCTCAAAGATAGTTGTTCCTCTTCATGCATGCTCAACTCAACACCCTCTTCATGCATGCTCTTTCATGCATGCATCTAGTGTATTTGTGCTAACCTAGTGTGGACTCATGCACCTCCATACACTCTACCAAACACCCAAAAGTAGGTCGATAAGGGAACTCTTGGGCATTTGTCTCTTACTACGCACTACCACTAATGTTGTACGGCAATGCACGGTGATGTTATGGAATACGTGCTAAGTACTCTACTACTACTATATTAGTTGGAGGCATATTAACTTTTATATTTGTTTACGCAGTATGCCCCGAGACCTTCCAACTAGACGTGTCTTTCTCCGTGTCGCACTTTGTCACGCTCATACCACTAAGTACTAATACGCAGTGGTCTCCACCCGTAAGTGGAAGAAGTGGAGACGCCTACCACGCTATTTTTTTTACGCTGGCTCTACCACGTTGTTCATGTCCCACGTCTTTTTCGTCAAGAGTTGAAACCGACGTAGGGACATCCAAAGACGCGCTCGTGTTTGGCACCCTTCATCGTGCAATGAGTCACCCAGTCGTCAATCACACAGTCCAACTTCCCACTTTGAAGTTGCTCTGGACGAAGGAACCATCATGACTTCGTTGAATTCGCTTGAAGAAAACTACTGTACCAAAGAAGATCGCTAGCTACAGTAGTTACTCCAACATAGGCCTCCTTTCGCTCATAGGATAGGAATATGAAAATCATAGGAAGTGAGATGACATGCATCTCAATTCCTATAGAGAAAGAGATGCCATTTGATGCTTAGGATAGGAATTTTTCCATTTAGTCTAGGCTAATGTAATCGTAATTTGCTCTAAAACTACAATAGTAACTAGTAGTATTGGTACATGCTCGCACTCGCATACGCATACACACACACACTAACTACTAGTACTACTACTTCTCACATGCTGGCTAGACGCTGTTGCTCCTTCCCGGCTTTGTCGGCGACACCCCACCGCGCTTGGATCTCCACGACCTCTCTCAAGCAGCAGCTGCAAGGCGCCTTTTCTTTCTTGGCGGCGGCGGGCCTCTTTTATTGAGTGCTTTTCGACTTTTCCGCCCTCTCAGGCGGCTTTTGGCTGCTTCTTGCTCTACCGCCCATTCGCCTTGGCATCTTCAAATTCCTCCCACATAGTTGTGAGGTCGCGAGTGGCGATGAACTCGCACGGTGGGATGCCATCGCTTCCCTACCATTTTGTGTGCGGTCGTATGGGCGAGGAACTCGGCGCGGTGGGATGCCATCGCTGACTTACCGTTAGTGTGCGGCGCGGTGGCATGAGCGACGCTGGTGAGAGCTCTGGGTGGAGGGCCGACAACCTTATAGTGCATTGGTTTGTCAAGAGCTCAAGGAGAGAAGACGAAGAAAATTTGGATTCCCTTCAATCCTGGTCATTTATTACCGGTAAAATGCATTGGCGGTCATCGAACTTGTCTTGATAGCTCACTTTGATCATTGTATATGAGATATGGTGATTATACGGTCATCGCTCAGCATATAGCTCCAGATTTGTCCGGTTGACCAGTCAAACAGTCCGCATGCGCCTCATCAGCTCGTGTTCTTTATCTATCTACGGGCCTACCACAATGGAGAAAGAAATATTGTAAAACCAAAATTATGCGTATGTGGGGAATCAAACCACGGACTCGCCGCTGCAACGCACCTCATCAGCCAAATGAAAATGAAATACTTCGCCGTACACTCACGCCACGCTATCAAAGCATGCTAATGCATGCACGCCACCTCTAAATCAAAGTCCTGCTCATGGCGCAACGCAAACGGCGAGCCCGTCACCTGCGTGCCCCGACGGTGCCTGACATTACTGTTTAGACATTTGATGGAGTCCTACGCGAACACCGAGCATGTATTCACTTGGCTCAACACCAACGGCCATACTAGGACCGCCTTGCTCATGTATATCGTCCATCACAACGACAATCTATAAAACAGCCGGAGCTAGAGAGGGTACTATGGTTGTATGGTATGGAGTATGTTCGTGAGCGACCGATCTTAGTAACACCGCACAATCAAACCCTTCCATCGCTAGCGCGCTTCCCGCCTCAAACGGTCACCGCCTCTCCGTAATGTCAATGCCGATTCACCGGACTTAATCGCAGGTGCAATTGGTGTCACCGACATGCGGGCGATGTCTGCTGGGCCCACATGTCAAGAACTCCAAACACATCTGCAATTAATTCATCAAGCAGCGCCCGTGATTCACGCCTCGATGAACCTACTCCGCGCCAGTTGTCCATCCGCTCGCTGCGCTCATTGCCACCCGCTATATTAACTTGAGCCCTAGCTCCCAGCCATAGCCAAAGACCCACACTTATTCTCCTCCGTCCTTCCTTCGCCGGCACCACTTCAACCATGTCCTCTCGGCGCCCAAGCTTTCTTGGACGATATCGCAGGAGTAGACGAGGGACATCACCGCTCGGCCCGGTGCGCTGCAAAGCTCTTCGACGATCGTCGCATGAGCAAATGAAGGAGATTTCCGCACTTCGCCGCCCGCCGCCACGACCACGGCCGACGCTGGGCGCAGCCGCAGCGAGGAAGAATAGTACACGGTAGGTCGCCGCCGCCTCGTCCGGAAGGCCACCGCCACTCCACTCAGTCGACGCCAAGCTTGGGGGTAAACATCGGCGTCGATTAGCCGCTGATGGCGACGTGAGGCGGAAATCTTCGTAACCTTGTGCTTCGGAGGAGGAGGTTATCGAGGCGGATAAGGAGGAGGCAAAGGCAATGGCCGGCTTTCTCGGTTTCATGGCCGGACATGGTGGTCGGGCGCCGGCGATCGTTTAGATTAGGTTTACAGTAGGTTTTAGTACGGTTTGTGCGAAATATGTAATGAATTTCGCCCAGCTTTGTAGGAAAAGTTTTCAAATGTAATGAATTTCATCCGTTAATTTGAAATTTGCCTTGTTTGCACGAATTTCGTCCGTTAGTTCATATAGTTGTCGAAAGGTATGCGGCAGCATCGGATGGCATCCATCGCTGTCCTCGACAGATGCCGCAGTAAATTTATGGGCCAGCTGGAGATGCCCTAAATATCATGCTATAATCGCTAACAATCCTCCATTATTCGGCAGGAACAGTTATCCTCGATCAAAATCAGATCCGCAGTGTTTCACACTCCTCCCACAGAAGAGTGTAAACTCTGCTTACATAAAATGGAGCAAGTGGACGGCACAGTAGCACGCCATATCACTCGAACTAGCCTCCAAACGAGCGGAAAGCACCACCTCGCTATTTTGTTCTCGATTTCTATCGATCGATCACAAGAAAAAATTTACGCTTCACAAGTTCTAAAGGAAAAGGCGGCACACTTACGACTCAGACGCTGCCGCAACCCCGATAAGCTTGCTCGCACGCCAATCGCTACGCCTTGAGCTTGCGCTGGTTTTCCCAAGAGGAGAGGATGATGCAGCACAAGAGCGTAAGTATTTCCTCGCTTTTGAGAACCAAGGTATCAATCCAAGAGGAGGCCACGCCAAGTCCCTTGTACCTGCAATAAAACGATAGCTACTCGCAACCAACGCAATTAGGGGTTGTCAATCCCTTTAGGTTACTTACTAGAGTGATATCCGATAGAGATAATATTTTGGTATTTTTGGTATAAAGATGCAAAGTGAAAAGTAAAAGGCAAAGTAAAAACAAAGCAAGTATTAAAGTGATGGAGATTGATATGATGAGAATAGACCCGGGGCCATAGGTTTCACTAGTGGCTTCTCTCAAGAGCATAAGTACTCTACGGGGGTGAACAAATTACTGTTGAGCAATTGATGAATTGAGCATAGTTATGAGTATATCTAGGTATGATCATGTATATAGGCATCACGACGAGACAAGTAGACCAAACGATTCTGCATCTACTACTATTACTCCACTCATCGACCGCTATCCAAAGATGCATCTAGAGTATTAAGTTAAAACAAAGTAACGCCATAAGCAAGATGACATGATGTAGAGGAATAAATTCATGCAATATGATAAATACCCCATCTTGTTATCCTCGATGGCAACAATAAAATACGTGCCTTGCAACCCTTTCTGTCACTAGGTAAGGACACCACAAGATTGAACCCAAAGCCATGCACTTCTCCCATTGCAAGAACTACCAATCTAGTTGGCCAAACCAAACGGATAATTCAAAGAGACTTGCAAAGATAACTCAATCATACATAAAAGAATTCAGAGAAGATTCAAATATTATTCATATATAAGCTGGATCATAAACCCACAATTCATCAATCTCAACAAGCACACCGCAAAAAGAAGATTACATCGAATAGATCTCCACGAGAGAGGGGGAGAACATTGTATTGAGATCCAAAAAGAGAGAATGAGCCATCTAGATACTAGCTATGGACCCGAAGGTCTGAAGTAAACTACTCACACTTCATCGGAGAGGCTATGGTGTTGATGTAGAAGCCTCCGTGGTGGATGCCTTCCCATGAGCTCCTAACAGGCCCCAAGATGGGATCTCGTGGATACATGAAGTTATGGCGGTGGAATTAGGTTTTGGCCCTCTTCTCGATCATTTGGGGTACGAGGTATATATAGGAGGAAGGAGTACGCCGGTGGAGCAAAGGGGGCCCACGAGGCGGGGCGCGCCTAGGGGGCTCCCCACCTCGTGACCGCCTCGGTTCCTTGCAGAGGTTCCAAGTCTCCGGATCACGCTCGTGAGAAAATCACGCTTCAAGGTTTCATTCCGCTTGGACTCTGCTTGATATTCTGCTTTCTTCAAACACCAAAAAGGCAAAAACAGCAATTTCGGGTTGGGCCTCCTGTTAATAGGTTAGTCCCAAAATAATATAAAAGTGGAAAATAAAGCCCATTATAGTCCAAAACAGTAGATAAAGTAGCATGGAGCAATCAAAATTATAGATACGTTGGAGACGATTAGGCATCCCCAAGCTTAATTCCTGCCGTCCTGAGTAGGTAAATGACAAAAGAGAATTTTGATGCGGAGGATACTTTGGCATAATTTCATTGTAAATCTTCTTAATTGTGGTATGAATATTCAGATCCAAAGATTCAAGACAAAAGTTCATATTGACATAAAAAAAATACTTCAAGCATACTAACTAAGCAATTATGTCTTCTCAAAATAGCATGGCAAAAGAAAGTTCATCCCTACAAAATCATATAGTTAGGCTATGTTTCATTTTCACACACAAAGATGTTCCCAACTTCTATACCCCGATGACAAGCCAAGCAATTGTTTCATACTTAAATAATCTCAAACTTTTTCAACCTTCACGCAATACATGAGCGTGAGCCATGGATATAGCACTATGGGTGGAATAGAATATGATGATGGGGATTGTGTGGAGAAGACAAAAAGGAGAAAGTCTCACGTTGATGAGGATAATCAACAGGCTATGGAGATGCCCATCAATTGATGTCAACATGAGGAGTAGGGATTTCCATGCAACGGATGCACTAGAGCTATGAATGCTCAACAAAAGAAAACTAGTGGGTGTGAATCCAACTTGCTTGCTCATGAAGACCTAGGGCATTTTGAGGAAGCCCATCGTAGGAATATACAAGCCAAGTTCTATAATGAAAAATTCCCACTAGTATAAAAATACAACTTATGAGACTCACTATATGAAATACAAGGTGCTACTTTGAAGCACAATATATGAGACTCACTACATGAAGAACAAGGTGCTACTTTGAAGCACAAGTGTGGAAAAAGAGATAGTAGCATTGCCTTTTTTTTTTTTTTTATTTTTTGGCCTTTTTTTTTTCTTTTGGCCCTTCTCTTTTTTTTTGGGCAATGCTCTAATAATGATGATCATCACACTTCTATTGATTACAACATAAGGATTACAACTCAAACTAGAACAAGGTATGACTCTATATGAATGCCTCCGGTGGTGTATCAGATGGTGCAATGAATCAAGAGTGACATGTATGAAAATAATGCATGGTGGCTTTGCCACAAATACGATGTCAACTACATGATCATGCAATGGCAATATGACAAAAGTAAAGTATGTCATGATGATGATGAACGAAACGGTGGAAGTTGCATGGCAATATATCTCGAATGGCTATGGAAATGCCATAATAGGTAGGTATGGTGGCTGTTTTGAGGAAGATATAAGGAGGTTTATGTGATACAGTGTATCATATCACGGGTTTGATGCACCGCTAAGTTTGCACCAACTCTCAAGGTGAGAAAGGGCAATGCACGGCATCAAGAGGCTAGCAAAGGCGAAAGGTAAAAGTGCGATAATCCATGGACTCAACATTAGTCAAAAGAACTCATATACTTATTGCAAAAATTTAGAAGTCATCAAAATCAAGTACTACGCGATGCTCCTAGGGGGATAGATTGGTAGGAAAATACCATCGCCGTTCCCCGACCGCCACTCATAAGGATGCACAAGCCGTACACTTCATGTTTCAAATTTGTTACACAACTTTAACCATACGTGCATGCTACGGATTTGCAAACTTCAACACAAGCATTTCTCAAATTCACGACTACTCAACTAGCACGACTTTAATATTATCACCTCCATATCTCAAAACAATTATCAAGCATCAAACTTATCTTAGTATTCAACGACTCAAAAGAAAGTTTCACATATCTTGAATACCAAGTATATTAATATTAAGCAAATTACCATGCTATTAACGACTCTAAAAATAAATCTAAGTGAAGCATGAGAGATCAATAGTTTCTTTAAAACAAATCCACCACCGCGTTTCTAAAAGATCTAAGTGAAGTACTAGAGCAAAAATTATCACGCTAAAAGATATAAGTGAAGCACTATGATCAAAACTATCAAGCTCAAAAGATATAAGTGAAGCACATAGAGTATTCTATCAAATTCCAATTCATGTATGGATCTCTCAAAAGGTGTGTACAGCAAGGATGATTGTGGTAAACTAACAAGCAAACACGCAAATAATACAAGAGCTCCAAGCTAAACATTTATCATGTGGTGAATAAAAATATAGCTCCAAGTAAATTACCGATGGAAGTGGACGAAAGAGGGGATGCCTTCCGGGGCATCCCCAAGCTTTGACTTTTTGGTGTCCTTGGATTATCTTGGGGGTGCCATGGGCATACCCAAGCTTTGGCTCTTGCCACTCCTTGTTCCATAATCCATCAAAAGAATTCACCCAAAACTTGAAAACTTTACAACACAAAACTCAATAGAAATCTCGTGAGTCTGCTAGAGAAAGAAAACAAAAGACTACTTTAAGATACTGTAATGAACTCATTCTTTATTTATATTGGTGTTAAACCTACTTTATTCCAACTTCTATGTATCATAAACTATTTTACTAGCCATAGATTCATCAAAATAAGCAAACAACACACGAAAAACAGAATCTGTCAAAACAGAACAGTCTGTAGTAATCTGTAACTAACGCAAACTTCTGAACTCAAAAATTCTACCAAAATTAGAAGGCCTGGACAATTTGTTTATTTATCAGCAGCAATCGAATCAGTATTTTATCACGTTCTGGTGATTTGTAACAATTCGGGCACTGAGCGCAAAGTTTCTGGAAATTACAGCAAGATCAAATAACTATCATCCAAGAAGATCCAATAGGTTTAACTTGGCACAAACACTAATTAAAAGATAAAACCACATATAAACAGAGGCTAGATGGATTATTTATTCCTAAATAGAAGCAAAACAAAAACTAAAATAAAATTGGGTTGCCTCCCAACAAGCGCTATCGCTTAACGCCTAGCTAGGCATAAAAGCAAGGATAGATCTAAGTTGTGCCGTAGTAATAAGATAGATCGTGAAACTCATTTCATATTCTCTACGTTCGCAGCAAGTTTTCTTTGAGGCAAGCAAAAGTAATCAAAAGGGCTAAATTTAATAGGACAAAAGTCCCCAAGATCAATTTTAGGAGGTATAGGTTCCTCTTCGCCCTTCAGATTGCACAACCAATTCATCATTATAAGCGCTTCTTTTGATGAACTTGGTGAGCCTATACTCAAGAGAGCATCCTAGCTCATTATTTATAATATCCAAATCATCATTAAGCTCAGAGATTCTATCAATTAAAATATTGGTAGGCACTTTTTTCTAAGATTTTCATTGAAAGCAACATAGTCGATAGATTGAAAGCGCATTATTTCTTCTTGATAAAAAAGGATAGATTCTATGGGAGGACGGCCAGCGTCCACCCTATAATGCGCAAAGATTTCTTTGGCTTCTTTTATTATAAACCTGAATTCATGAGCCAAAAGGATAGTAGCGCACGCTTAATGAGGAGTGTTCAATATTAGAAAATTCTAGGAAAATCTCAGATAGAAGGGTGCATATGCATAAATTGCCTTTCAAGTTCAACGATAAGCATGGCAATAGCATGCAAGGGCTACTAGTTCTATGGAGAATAGAACCACCCATAGAGGGTACAGCACCAACACAAGTAAAGAAATCTTGAATAACTCCTTTTCCAATAATATTACCACTACCGATTCAAATCTTTTGTGTGATAGGTAGGGATTCTTCAAAGATGAGCTTCAGAATTTTCCATGATAATATTATCGCCATATCGCGATAATTTCCCCAATTTCAGACATAGCGACAAGCAAGCAAACTAACACACGAGCAAACAAGCGGACAAGAAAAAGTCAACGGGAAAAAGAGGAGGAGATTGGGAAAGAGAGGGTGAATAAACGGCAAGGGTGAAGTGGGTGAGGAAAACGAGAGGCAAATGGCAAATAATGTAATGCGAGAGATAGGGATTGTGATGGGTACTTGGTATGTTGACTTTTATGAGACTCCCGGCAACAAATACTCAAATCCTTCTTGCTACGCCTTGAGCTTGGGTTGGTTTTCCCAAGAGGAGAGGATGATGCAGACAAGAGCGTAAGTATTTCCCAGTTTTTGAGAACCAAGGTATCAATCCAAGAGGAGGCCACCCACAAGTCCCTTGTACCTGCATTAAAACGATAGCTACTCGCAACAAACGCGATTAGGGGTTGTCAATCCCTTTAGGTCACTTACGAGAGTGAGATCTGATAGAGATAATATTTTGGTATTTTTGGTATAAAGATGCAAAGTGAAAAGTAAAAGGCAAAGTAAAAACAAAGCAAGTATTAAAGTGATGGAGATTGATATGATGAGAATAGACCCGGGGCCATAGGTTTCACTAGTGGCTTCTCTCAAGAGCATAAGTATTCTACGGTGGGTGAATAAATTACTGTTGAGCAATTGATGAATTGAGCATAGTTATGAGTATATCTAGGTATGGTCATGTATATAGGCATCACGTCCGAGACAAGTAGACCAAACGATTCTGATCTACTACTATTACTCCACTCATCGACCGCTATCCAAAGATGCATCTAGAGTATTAATTTAAAAATAGAGTAACGCCTTAAGCAAGATGACATGATGTAGAGGAATAAATTCATGCAATATGATAAATACCCCATCTTGTTGTCCTCGATGGCAACAATACAATACGTGCCTTGCAACCCTTTTTGTCACTGGATAAGGACACCGCAAGATTGAACCCAAATCCATGCACTTCTCCCATTGCAAGAACTACCAATCTAGCTTGCCAAACAAAACGGATAATTCGAAGAGACTTGCAAACATAACTCAATCATACATAAAAGAATTCAGAGAAGATTCAAATATTATTCATAGATAAGCTGGATCATAAACCCACAATTCATCGATCTCAACAAACACACCGCAAAAAGAAGATTACATCAAATAGATCTCCACGAGAGAGGGGGAGAACATTGTATTGAGATCCAAAAAGAGAGAAGAAGCCATCTAGCTACTAGCTATGGACCTGAAGGTCTGAAGTAAACTACTCACACTTCATCGCAGAGGCTATGGTGTTTATGTAGAAGCCCTCCGTGGTGGATGCCCCCTCCGGCGGAGCTCCAGAACAGGCCCCAAGATGGGATCTCGTGGATACAGTGAAGTTGCGCGTGGAATTAGGTTTTGGCCCTCTTCTAATCGCTTGGGGGTACGAGGTATATATAGGAGGAAGGAGTACGCCGGTGGAGCAACAGGGGCCCACGAGGTAGGGGCGCCTGGGGCGCCCCACCTCGTGATCGCCTCCGTTCCTTGGCGAGGGTCCAAGTCTCCGGATCACGCTCGTGAGAAAATCACGCTCAAGGTTTCATGCCGCTTGACTCCGCTTGATATTCTGCTCCTTGGAAACACTAAAAAGGAAAAAACAGCAATTCGGGCTGGGCCTCCGTTAATAGGTTAGTCCCAAAATAATATAAAAGTGGAAAATAAAGCCCATTATAGTCCAAAACAGAGATAAAGTAGCATGTAGCAATCAAAATTATAGATACGCTGGAGACGATCACCACCGTAGGGGACACGCGTTGTCTTGCAATTTCACCGACATGTGGGACCGAATTGAATAAACCGTCGATAGGCAAAATCTAATCGCCGGGCGCGGCGCGGGCTGAGAAGAGAGAAACGGGGAGGGAGAAGAGATCGACGCCTGGCCACAAGACGCACTCCAAGAAATATATGGTGATAATGTGAGGTGGGCCATGCCGAGTCCGGACTGCCTCGAGCCCGCCTCACCGCCCCGGCCCTCAAGACTCCAAATGCCCACCGATGCATGCATAGCAAGTAGTACTCCTTATGTGGAGGAGAGAGAGGCATTGACAAAGTCAAGGAGTGGGCTCTGCAAGAGCCCGTCTCTACACGTGCTCCTAGGTATAAAAATAATAATTCTAAAAATAGGCATAAAAAACAATTGTGTCTTAAAAAAGAAAGGTAAAAACATTTGAGAGGAAATAGATAGAGAGAAAGTGAGAAAAGCTATAACCTTGGCATTACATGAGGAAGGAGGGAGGGTGCACATGCCAAGTTCACTGGCTGTCAGTTTCACACTCCTCCGTCAGTAATGGAGACAATAGCTTTTTTTTATGGGTGAGTGGAGATAATAGCTTTCATCAAAATAAACAATGAATACTGCTGCTCGTCCTCTATATTGAAGAATACTTTCATTCACGACATGTGGGACGCCGACCATCCTGGTCCACCTGCCATGCACAAAATTATCCTGGTCTACCCCGGTCAGATTAAGCAGCCCAACCTTTCCCAATCAGAAGTTGTTCGGACGAAGGAACCATCATGACTTCGTTGAATTCCGCTTCTTCAAGAAAACTTACTGCACTCGCAATATCGCTACCACACACGAAGACCGGACGGCACTGCACCACGCCATATCATCGAAACCCACTAGGCCAAACTAGCCCGCCTAGGTCATCTATTTTGAACGGAGGGAGTACGCCTTCCACCGCTATGATTTTGTGTTGCACGCTTCTCGCACTTTTGCTATGATTTTCCTACCCTATGAACCAAATGAGGCATGAATGTATGTCGGCTATTGTCCGATCGATCGCTAAGCCTACAATTTTAGGAGCTAGGGCTATTGGTCGATCAATGAGGGATAAGTATAAGCGCATTCACGAGCTCATCAAGACCAACGCTTTCTTCGTGAGTGTTTTGCAAGTACTATAGCTCGTGATAGTAGCTAGCCTACTAACACCAAGAATCATCAAACAAGCCCAACAGTTCAAACTTACATCTAAGCATGCCATATATTACATCAAAAGCTGGTGAGGATACATCTGCTTCCATAACTCGAGAGGGTTCGCATGATTCATCGCATGATTCACTATCAAACAAAAGTAGCAAGATCCTCCCACACAAGACAGTGCACTAGCCCTAAGATGGTTTGATAACACGATCGCTCGTAATTAAACACAGGCAATGCAAACTACCCTCAAGGATTAGCGCGACCAACTATTTCTTGTCATCGATCTCTGCAATGACCACAAGACGGACAGCGGCATGGGAATCGATTGGGCGATGTCCACAGATCGATCGCGACATCGAATCGATCTTCGCGCGCGATGTCCACAGGATGGACAGCGCATCGAATCGATCTCCGGGCGATGCCAACAGACGGGCCACGACATCGAATCATCAAGGGCGCCCACCGCACCGCACAACCCTAACATATTAGCATGCACATTGCAAATAATTAAAACCACAACTATGGCAATAAGCCATTATTTTTACCTTGTGCAGCTCACCGGGATCTCATCCTCCCGGGCCATCTCCTCGTCCTCGATGGGGCCATCACCTTGCTGGGAATACTGCTTCAACGGCGATTATCTCCTCAAACTCGGTCTTGAGCCTCACATAGGTGGCAATCGAGTTCCCGGGTAGGCACGGTGGGGCCCTTGCTGTTCTTCCAACTTCCTTTGAGGAGTTCGTCCGCCAACGCCCTCAACTCTTGGCCAGTGCTTGTTTCTGGAGTTCTTCGCTCCATGGGTTGGCCCGCCAACATGGTCAACTCGCTGGTCGGTGTCGCATCCTCGAGATCGCTGTCTCCAAAGGGTTGTCCGCAACTCTTTCCTGTGGTGCTCCAGATCCATCAATGAACCGACAAACAAAAAGCAATCAAAAGGAAACCACAAACGCAATGAAAACGGGAAAAGAATAGGATGTGAGAATTGGTCGGCTTCGCAAAAAGAAGATTCTTGAATGAAAATATAGCAGCATAATCGATTCGCCCACCTTTCCTTCGCTTCCGGTACAGTAAGAAAATGGCGTAGTGAGTAGCCTGGAGTGAGGTTTTCTTCAAGAAAGGGAAGAAAGGGCTTGAACGAGCTGCCCAAAGGAAATTATGGTTGCTTCGCCCGACCAACTTGGAGGCCACCTTACCGCTGCCGGTAAAGGTGTGGATTTTGTGATATGACGGGTCATGATGGCTACACCGAGTGACAGTGAGTCTCGATCGTAGCACCTCACCGTGATTTGGTGGATGGCACACGGCCCGGATGCTTTGAAATGTCCTGCTGTAGATAGAGCGACTAGTCATATAGGAGTGCTCAATATTGTGCACCGCGACCAAGGCGGAGAGGAAATGAGAGAAATACGAATTAATGCATGAGTTTAATTAGGTAGTTCAGAAAGTACGAGATACATTCCTCCAATCGCAAAATGCCTTGGTTCATGAGATTTGAGATTTGAGCCCTATAAACCGTAAGGGAGGAGTATCGCACATGGTGTAGTCTAGTCACTTGTTGAAATCTCTAGAAAGGCAAATACTCCTTTCCGGTTTATAGGCTATACTACTCCCTTCGCCTAGGTGTGTAAGTCATCTTACTAAAACCAAATAGTCTCAAAACACTTTGGCGCGTGCATTAACTTCTACCTTGTTTCTTGTTTCTTGACATATCAACCAATAAGAGATGAGAGGTGTGCATGCTTTTATCGACTTGTAATGGCTAGTTCATTGCATGCAATGCAATTAATTAGCAAATAAACATTGGTGACCCCAGGAGGAAACGGTGCTAAGCGTGTGGACCTATGCGTAATGAGTATCAACCAATGGATAATGGAGTTTAATTGGTAAACAATAGCAATTTTGTCTCATGCAAGAGCCTGGCTAGTACTCCAAGGAACCGCACCACGCGAGCGCTCAAGAATCGCCACGCTCGGGTTGCGCTTGGCTCTTCGCTTCTTCGAGAAGACGAACAATGATGTTACTCCTACTTCGCAAAGATCGAATCCATCGCTGCATGTCCGCCCACCTCGTATGGAGGGATAGCGTAGCAAAGTTTACTATCGCCTCGCTTTTATGCCTATGACAGGTGGGCCCAACAGTGGTTGGCCCTCCTGCCATGCAGCCAAAGGCAGGTGTGCAAGGCACCGGAGCTCATTCATGAGGGAGAGGGCGTTGTAGTAATCAAATTTCTCGGTCTTGTATGAGTTGACGCGACACATCAAAGCACTGCACTCGATATAAGTCTTTTTACACATTTCAAATGGGCTACTTCTTATGTAGGAGTAGACATATTCTGCTTCGTATGTAGTCACTTGTTGCAATCTCTAAAAAGACTTATATTTGGAAACGGAGGGAGTAAAACGCATGCATTCATGCCGTGACTTTCCTTTTGATACTTGCATGTGTTGATTTGATGCACCTTGCCAAATTTTGACTATAAATTTAACTAACCAAATTTTCATGCATGTCACAAAAAATTACGGGGCTATTTGGATTGTGACTATGTTTGTCTTATGTTGCCACATTATTTTTCCCACACTTTCCACACTTGCCTAACCTGAGTTGCTCAAATTGTTAGACACACTTTGGCTTGCCTAAGGGAATCTTGCCACAATTTTTGTGTCTATGACATGTGGGGTTCACTGCTAATAAAAAAATTTTGTCTTAGGTGTGGCTAATAAAAAGACTTATATTTAGGAACGGAGGAGTAGAAAATATAAATAATAATGCATGTTGGGGCAACCCACGCTTCCGCTTAATTTTAGCCGTGGGCTTGTTCATAATTTTTACGAGGGGTGGTTGTTCATTTAATGGAGGGACTTGTAGTACCAGACTTGAACGATACAAAGTGCGACTGGCACATCAGAACACCACTTGGAACAAGCGGTAGCTATCTCAAAAACAATCAACAACTAAAAAACCCGCGACCTGGCATGTAGTAGTACACAATTTTAAACGATTGTTTTGATGGAGTGAAAACGGAAAACTACCCCACTACGTATATATAGGCCGGAGTCTCCGCGCTTGCTTGCTAGGGTTGCTCTATTCACACACTCTCATCCTCTCCAGATCTAAACAAGATAGGGGTAGTAACACTGTCTTTGTCCCTTCAAAAAACACTGGCTTTCTATCCTCACCGCTAGTTACAGATCCAGACGTATCCCCCTCCGCCAGTGAAGGGGAGGAGAGGCAACATTTAGGCCGTCGTCGACAGCGAGGGAGGAGACCCACTGCCGGCCGCACCATTATCTCTAGCCGAGCGCCGGCGCGGGAGGTCCTCCGATCCCTTTGTCGCTGCTCTGGCGGATCCGCCTCCCGCCCACCTATCCACATCCCGACGACCTTCGTATATCTTCTTCGAAACCGCTTAGATCTACTTCCCCAGCTGCCACGTCATGCATGGGCATCATTTTCACCTCTCACTTCCTCTCGATCGGATGGTCCAATGTCACATTTTTTTTCTTCTATTGTTAGAGGTAAAGCTACTTCATGGAGTCGATTTAGAGTTCGTCAAAATATTGTCATTGAAATGGATGTATCTAGATGTATTTTAGTTCTAGACACATCCATTTTGATGACAAGTAATTCCGGACGGAGGGAGTACTTGGTTCAAACAAGAAATAAAGTGGGGTTGGGGGAATTTAGTATGTACATCGGACTTGGTACAAACAGAAGGAAAAGGGGTGAAAGTAGTACGATTGGTCATCCAACCGTCTCTTGGTCTAAAAGGGAAATATAGGGTAACTGCACACAAGTGGTATGACTAGGACTAGATTTGCTATCCACACATAGGAGTAGGTGGCTAGAGGAACAAAATGGGACCAACCCAGATATGTTTCTTGATGTTTGTTTCTGGGCAACAAACTCTGAATCACCACTTTATGCC